>JAVYIG010003948.1:0-176986 GCA_035222895.1 Strongylocentrotus droebachiensis
TACATAAGTCTGAAACATATATTTTGTGCCAATGATTCCAAGAGGTATTTATTAATATTCAGTGTCGAAGGTACACCGATAATAAATTCCCAGTGTGACAACTGGCATCTCGAATTCAAACAAACAATATTACAAAACAGCTACATGCAAAGCTTACACTGTGGTGTACAGGTACAATAATGATAGAAAAGGACACAAAGTAAACTACACTGTACAGTAGAAAAAATATCAATGAATAGAAGAAAAGAATAGATGTTCGTATAAAGTACAAATGATAAAACACGAGTCGTTCGTCAATAAGCACTAAATACATCGATCAGGCGGAGAGCGTTGCCTGAACAACGACAGCAGTCCCAACTCTTGTCCCGAGGGAAATGGAACTGGAACCATGGTGGAACCATGGTGAAACTCTGTTAAGAAACAAAACCAAGGCAGGTCTTAAAAAGCTGAGACATAGTAACTTCTGGGGGAAGTTACATCACACGTCTATCTGCCTTGAAGTCTAAACGTTACAGTAACGGCTCTTACATTCGCCCTACTTTTACCGTACATTCATGTTTCCAGTATTTTTCCATCACGCTACTTATTTCATATTGCTCCGATTGTCTCATTTTCGCTCGCGTGAACATTGCCAGCACAAACCACTGACTTCTACCTCCTGAACGGATCATCGCACATTCCCATTCACTATACGTTACGTACTAAAAGGCTGTATTGTCTGACCGTTCATGAATATTCATGTTTTTGCTAAACTCGGCAAAATGTTTGCTTTTACTAAATAGAAAAATTACGGTGGGGGGGTTGGATGATAAGTACTATACCTGCAATTAACACAATAGCGTCATGTCTCCGTGTGCCCAGCTTGCCATGACCGTGAACGGAAATTCCTCACATAAAAGTCTTATTAAAGGGGCATATTCCCCGTATTCCAGAGGGCGTTCAAAATACGTACCCGCTGGCGGACGGTGCTAGCTGCCTATTGACACCAACAGAATACGGCTCTTACGCAGATGGCATGTTCCGAATGCCCGAACAATGCCGATTATCGCTTACATGTGCCGAAGTAATACCAATCGCAGTTCGGCTCTAAGATTCGGCTGCTGTTTCCACCCACTTTCGTGACGTCACGATAGGCAACGATCAGCTGGCTTGGCGAAGGCAGGCCAGGCCGCGCGTACTTTGATTGACAGCTGTATGCAAATTAGAAGTCGATCTTCGGAACCAAGATGGCGATGACTAGAGCAGCGATAACTACACTGGCAGGAACATGCCCCTTTAACATAATAATAATAATAGTGGGTTCTAGTGGGTTCTAGAGGGTTCTAGCGCTCATGTCTGTCACGTGACCGCATATGTGACACTCCTGGCGCTCCCATATATATTATTAGCAATCTGCAATGTTGTCGTGTACATTGTACTTTATAGACTGTCCACTATATTGCTAATACAAATCCTGCTCCGATCGAAGAGCAAACTTGCGTCTGTAAAAACTCGTCTACACGTCTGCTTGTCCGTACGACTCCAGTTGAAAAAAATGGCTGCTGCTATTTCTACTATAAAACCTCTGAAAGACGATCATGAGCGCTATAAAGATGTGTATTACAATGCATTCTACAAGGTGGCTCAGAAAGAAGTCGTTCTCGAAAAGGTGATTCAATATTTTGATGCCACAGTGATGAAGAGGCTTACTGATGTCTTTGGGAGTGGTGAAGAGTTCAGTCTATTAGGTGTAGGAGTCGGAGAAGGTATATATAGATATTCCTTTCATAACATCAGTATATTAGGAGGATTGTAGTCATAACTGAATATGGCACTGGTTTTTTTAACTATGACCAAATAGCTTAATGACCCTTTGACAGCCTGAAACTTTACAAAGATAAAGAATTAGAAATCAGTTACAACTTTTTCTTGTAGCATGGACCTAGGTTAACCTCCCATAGCTTAACGAAAAAATTTCAGGGTTGCTTTATGTGCATGACGTATCCCTGAACAGCCAATTGTTTACGGAATTTTGTAACAAAATTGACATACCTTTTTGGTTGGAGCCGAAACAAATATATACCCACAAGCAATATGTTTTTTTTTCTATTTATACACTTATAATTATTAGATTTATCTGATATTCATCAGCATTTAAGTTTGATTGTTAAGGAGAAAAAACGACTTGTATCTACGGACCTGATGGGGAAGGGTACAATATTGTGACGGGGTAGGGACTAGAGTCAACAATTTGAACAAGATTCATTATTTAGCCATGTCTTTAGCCATCAATCTGCTGGCGGGCAAGTAAACTCTGAAACTCTTTAAGAAAAACAGAGGGATGTGCTGGGTATAAGAGACGATGTGAATTACTTTTGTAAAATTCCGAGTCTGTAGTAAAAACATTTACATTTACAAAATATACTGAGACCATCAGGGGGCGACCGGCCTTTTTTTCACGAATTAGGCACACACAAAAGAAGAACGAAGCTCTTACCCCCCCCCCCCCCCCCACTAGTGGGTTCTAGAGGGTTCTAGCGCTCATGTCTGTCACGTGACCGCATATGTGACACTCCTGGCGCTCCCATATATATTATTAGCAATCTGCAATGTTGCCGTGTACATTGTACTTTATAGACTGTCCACTATATTGCTAATACAAATCCTGCTCCGATCGAAGAGCGACTTGCGTCTGTAAAAACTCGTCTACACGTCTGCTTGTCCGTACGACTCCAGTTGAAAAAAATGGCTGCTGCTATTTCTACTATAAAACCTCTGAAAGACGATCATGAGCGCTATAAAGATGTGTATTACAATGCATTCTACAAGGTGGCTCAGAAAGAAGTCGTTCTCGAAAAGGTGATTCAATATTTTGATGCCACAGTGATGAAGAGGCTTACTGATGTCTTTGGGGGTGTTGAAGAGTTCAGTCTACTAGGTGTAGGAGTCGGAGAAGGTATATATAGTTATTCCTTTCATAACATCAGTTTATTAGGAGGATTGTAGTCATAACTGAATATGGCACTGGTTTTTTTAACTATGACCAAATAGCTTAATGACCCTTTGACAGCCTGAAACTTTACAAAGATAAAGAATTAGAAATCAGTTACAACTTTTTCTTGTAGCATGGACCTAGGTTAACCTCCCATAGCTTAACGAAAAAATTTCAGGGTTGCTTTATGTGCATGAGGTATCCCTGAACAGCCAATTGTTTACGGAATTTTGTAACAAAATTGACATACCTTTTTGGTTGGAGCCGAAACAAATATATACCCACAAGCAATATGTTTTTTTTCTATTGATGATTAATGAGCATGGGTGGATCTTAAAGAAAGTTAACAGTAATCTGAATTAACTCCTGTATTTTGATGGAACAGTGCAATTGAAAATGGTGTTTCGGACGTTACATTTTCCGTAAACAATGTAGGCCCTCATTTAACCCACTAGAACAATCATTTAATGAGATTGTTTATGGTTTGAATAAGCTTATTAGTTACTCCAAGTCATTAAATTAAAAGAAAATATAATTTGATTGTAGTAGCGCTTATATTAGAAATATATTCAAAATTTGAAAAAGTTGTCTCATTTTCCGTAAACAATTTTGTAACGTCCGAAACAACTTTCAATTTGAAGTAGCAGAAAATATATGAACTGCAGGACCTATCTTTCGTAACATTTTTTTAACATTTCATGGCGGCTACCCACCCAAAAAAAGAAATTTGCAATACATCATTACCATACTATTTTATATTTAAAACCAATTTTCCGTTAACCGTTGTAACGTCCGAAACAAATGTAACGTCCGAAACAAAAAATACCAAATAAATGATGATAATCCATATTTGAGAGTATCTGGAGTGAATTAATCATTATGAAATAACTTATTATAAGTCTTAACACAAGTCAAAACACAAATCGGGTCTTTCAAATCCAATAATTGTGTGTAAACTCAAGAAGGGTGTTTCGGACGTTACACTATTTGATTGTTAACACATAGTTTGCAAATTTCAACTAATTTTCGATCATATGTGCAAGTTACGATTTCACAATGCACACTCCTGTTAAAAACACTATTTTGATAATTTCATTTAGATCTAAATATACAAATATGAAGAAATATGATGCAAAAAATCAAATTTTCCGTAAAATATCTAAATTTTCCGTAAAATATCTAAATTTTCTGCAAAATTGACTTATAAAACATAAATATTGAAGCCACACTTTGTGGTGAAAGGCATTGCTGGCTGCTTTAGTATATCCTTAATTGTAATTTATCAGAAAAAATCTCAATAAAAGTGACTCATACAAATTATTCAGCCATTTTAACAGCACTTTCTAGTATGCTGTTAGCACGTTACGGATGTTACATTAAACTGTTAACAGACATTTTCATACTTTAACTAGTTCAAATGAGGGGCAAAGATAGATGTGAGAATAGCAAATTTCAATTTGTCAACCTCTCCTCTTGCTATTTACATTGCTGTGTGTTTGCAAATCATCACGTTTTCATTTTTACAGAGGTTGTTCCAAATTATGTCATATAACCAAAGATTGTATGGTCAATCTAAACTATTTGGTAGGTTACAAAAGCTCAAAATCACCCACTTAAGCAATACCCAGTGTACATGTACATGACACGGGTATGATACAGGTATGTAAAGTTGATAAAATCAAGCAAATTAAAATGTTTTTCTAAAAAATTATGGAAAATATGGATTTTCATTTAAAAAGAAAAGGGCACTCAGTACACGTAACTAATCTGTGTAGAAAGTACATACATGTATAAAAGAAAAGGGCATTACCAGTAATACCTTATTTAATGATCCTAAACATAATACATGTAGCATCTTCCTCGAATGTTTGCATACATACAAAATGTATAAGCTAGTGTAGGGATTTATTTTGAACTTCTGAAACTCCCCTTCATATCCATGATTCATCCCTTTCATAATATTAATAGGTCATCCCTCATCATACATTCACGCTTTTCATCCACCATCCTTCCATCTGTCTATCTCTCTCTCTCTCATTTGTTTCAATATTCACCTGATGCAGTCAAGCTTATATAGTATAATTTACATATGCTATGAATATTCAATATATACCCTTTGTTTATGTTTGAATATTCAAGAATACTTTGTGATGTTGATTTATACTTGTATGGGACTATATGAATATGTATTGATTTATTCTACTTTGCATGGAATGTATGTGGAATGCTACATAGAATGCTGTAATGCTTTTACACATTAAAACCTGGTCAGTTAGCCAGTAGTTATCAATCCTACAACATGTCTACTGGGCTGCCTCTGTGTTAAGAGTGCTAGGAATTATCTGTTAGAACCGCAACCCTACACTAGTGTGAAATATAAATGGGCTGCCCGTTGTTTTTTGTTTTCCTCTACGAAATGTCAAAGTTGGGGGTGCGGCGCTGCGGCCTTATCGCCGGCAAATACGGTACATGTTTAACCTACACTGTAGGCACAGCAAGAGTTAAGATCTATCAACCAACCAATCAATCCATCCATTCATCAATCGGTCATCAATTAAATAAATAAATAAATACTTATTTAAGAGCATTAAAAAATGTTGTCGTTTAAAACAGCCTCCTAATACCAATAGTGGTAAAGGATGATTGTTACTACAGTAGTATTATAACCTAAAACATACACAATTTTTAAATACATCTAAAATGTCTCATTCTCGAGATGTACATAAATTAGGATACGTACTTACATGACTGGGGGTACTTTTGTTATAGTTTTATTTTTTTAAAGATTTGTCAATGTTTTGCTTACATACATGTATGTGTTAGTGATATTATTGACTAACATACTATAGTTGAAGGCAAAGAACATTAGCAAGCTGATTAAACATCTATATTGTAGATTTTGTAGAAATTGATGATCTCATTGAAATGTTAACATCGTGTAACATCCGAAACAAACCATAGTATACATTTCACACTGTTGTTCATAACATGCAATAAAGAGTATGTTTCTAAGTGAATTTTCTAAGGAGTTTTGATGACTACAATTGCTATTAGCTTCATATTTCACTCTGTTAGATCACATAACCATTTTAAACTACCGGTACACGTTCTTGAAATGAATAATATACCTTACATAAATTAAATGGTCGATGAAGACAAACTTGGTATACATGTATGTGCTAAACTAATTAAAACTGCACAATTTTTTTCCATAAATGTTACAGAAGTATTTTTCTGCAAACAATTAATGTAACTGAGGTCAATAATACCTAAAGAAAAGCAATTAACTTGAATAAAGTTATAATGTAAACAGTGTGTAACGTCCGAAACATCAGTGGTGTGTCATATGAAAATTATTAGGCAATGCAATGGTTCCCAATTTGTTTGCATGTACTTACCTTATATCATCAGTTGTTATAATAAAATAAGTTTGACCTAAGAAAAAAACATTTTATCTATTGAAATAAAAACTTGTTATTGTCAAAACCCTAATTTAGAGCTATCTTTCACTTTCAAGGGATACAAAATCTGTATTTTTCAAGATAGAAACTCAACAATTTGCATGAATAATCTCTGAAACATATTCTTAAAGACCCAACATATTTAAAGGTGTAGTTAATAGCAAATGAGTTTTATATCACAGTTATTAGATATGCTATAGTTCACAATAAAATTGTAAAAACTCAAAGTATTCATATCTGGTGAATAAATAAGGAGATAGATTAAGGTCCAGAATTTGCATTTCTCAAAAATATGATTAGTCCCAGTCCTAAAAAATACAAGTTTAAAGTGAGTAAACATAATTTCATTTTGGACCCATTTGTGGACACATTTGGTATAAGTTAAAAAAAACAGTGCCATATACTGATATAGATTGTTTGCTACTGAACTGTCTGTGCTTAGATGTCAAGGAGGGAGTATCCGAAATGGAGTGGATCGGGTCGGCAGATGCCCCAACGGCAGCGGTTTTTATCCCAATACAAAGCATTATGCAGTGTGTATCAAAAAAAGTTTACATAACTTTGGTAGCTTGTAATTAAAGAGATATAACCTATGTCACCTTAAATCATATTTCATTGTAAAGACGATCTGATACACTGTCTATTGATACCATTTTTATAATTGTGCAGCCATGGATGACTGAACAGCGGGCTTTTCAAAATATTGTCAAAATCCTCTTGTACAAAGCAATAAATGTGAGTCAAAAGCCATCATGTGTGTGTTATCTCATTCCAAAAACAATTGCCCATTTATTTACATTAAACATTGAACATTTTACCTGTTTTATATCAGTATTAAAGATGTAAGTATACATATGTATATATATTATAAACGTTTTAGAAACGGAATACATAGGTCTTCTGTGGTATATGCGCAATCTCCGTCTGTCTAGATATGTATATACCACTTTATATCATACGTCAATAGGTGGTCGGTCATCGTTTTATTGTATTGTCTCAACCTCCATCTGAAGCCCCCATCACACCAAACTAGTTCTCACTATACGTTCTCGAAAATATTGCCAAACGGGCTCAAACTGTGTGCGAACGGAGTTAAACGTAATAGTAACTGTTTACGATCTGTTTAAGGACTTCATGGATGAGCTCGGACTTGACTAATGTCTATACTACGATCCTTCGTTCATATGCGGTGGTCACAACCCGCCGTACTTGCAAGTGCGTGCTGTCTACGTGCAAAAACGTGGCCAAAATGTGGGTATCCGAACGTGGTGAGTACCGCCGCCGTACGGAATTGGGAGCACGCAGACACACCGTAGCACTTTTAGTGCACAAGGAACTTTCGCTGCGTTCGGGCTACCGATTCACCCCCAGTGCGTGTGACGTGCGGGCCCGGTACTGCCAACGAGCGCACAACGCACTGACTCCGTGCGTCTTTTAAATTGGTTTCACTTGCTCTACGGAGAGCGCACTTAGCACATGCGTGCTGCGCATGTGATAAGTGCGTGGACCGTGCTTACTCGCCACTTATTCCGCACTTATAACGCACGTTGTGCTTGTTGTTGTTGTTGTTGCGATTAATGGCGTTTCCATCGTCATTCGATGATTTCCGCCAGGCAATGTGAGAGGGCGTAGTTACTGGTCCTCTCTTAATACTTTTACTGTTGGATCGACGATAGCCTAGTGGCGTTGTGTTGTGCAATTAACAATGTCAGTAAATTGTTAGTAGTTATTTTCTGTATTGTTATTCGGCTTGTTATTTCAAAGAATTCATTAGGAAAGAAAGGATGAAGTGGTTGAATATTAGTTGCGATCAGTTCATTACGTTAGGACGTTAGTTTAAAACCTCTCTCCGTATACTATATATCGTCCTTGTTTTCACGAAGTGACGGTAGTGAGGAAAATCGTAACGCAAAGTGAATGCAATTTTTTTTCACTACCGTCACTTCGTGAAAACAGTGACGATATGAAGCAATTTGTACAATTTATACAATGAAGCAATTTATACCGAGGATAGTACCACTGTCACTAATATATAATATAGCAAAACGTAACTAATACTCGATTAATACCTAATTAATACGTAATTAATGTTTATAGCTGAGCATCACAGTTCATTGTACCTTCCACTGCCTTTTAAAAAAGCTATATATTCCTCATTTCCTAGTAAGTGACCAAGATTTGGATTTTGGGTTTTTAGTGCTCTATACATTCTCCTTCGTTGTCTTTCATATTTTGGACATGATAATAAAAAGTGCTCAATTGTTTCTATCGTTTGGCATTCTACACATAATCCAGTGTCGTGTTTTCTAATTAAATATTTATAGTAATTCAGGTTACATTTACCAAGCCTGAATTAATGGATTAATCTTTCGTCCTTTCGGTTCAAACCTTTGATTTTAAAAACATTATTTACATTTTTATTGATGCTATACAAGTGTCTTCCATTCTCTGCTTTATCCCAGAGGCTTTGCCACATGGATTTATAAAAAATATCTGATTCACTTACGAACTCACTTTTGTTTTGGTTTACTATTATATCAGTGGTTTTTTTTTTAAAGCTTGTTTTGCCAACAAATCAGCTCTTTCATTTCCTGGTAGGCCGCAGTGGGCTGGTACCCATTCAAGGTTAACATCTATCCCGAAGGAGTTTATAGCAAATAATTTGTCATAAATCTCAACAATTATGCTGGATTCTTTCATATTCTTTATGGCTTCTAAAGCTGATGCTGAATCTGTTAAAATCACTACTGCAATTGGATGATATTCATCTATCCATTCAAGTGCCATTAATATAGCTACCAGTTCTGCTCTCATGATGGATATATTGGATGTTTTAAAGCATTTACTTAGGCTTAGTTTTGGGATATAGTAAGCTGCTCCCGTATACCCTTCCTGTTGTTTTGAAGCGTCTGTATAGATTCTTAAACAGTAATTCCATTTTTTTCTTAATGACCTCTACAGCATAATTTTTTGATTCTATTGATGAAGAAAACTTCTTAGAAACAAAATCCTTTATTTCTGTAGATATACTTGGCATCTTATAGTGCCAATAAGGTTTAACCGTCATGCATTCAGTGAGCTTTTCAATATTTCCTATTTCCAAGTTCCTCAATCTTTTGACGAAAGGACCTGGGCCCATTTTCCAAGAGTAACTTTCATATTGCCAACACGGTAATAAGACTTTTTTGGTAGGATGGTTAATTTTAGCTGCATGTAAATAATAATGATATTTATCAATAAACATATTCCTCCTGAGTTGCAATGGCATTTCCCCGCATTCAACTTGTAAAGCCTGTAATGAAGTTAGATAAACTCCTCCAGTAATAATTTTAAGAGCCTGGAATTGTATGGTGTCTAATTTCTTTTTAAGAGAATTACTCGCGCCATCATAGGCTTCACTTCCATAATCTAACACAGAGCGGATTAAGCCTTTATAAACATAGTGAAGTATTTCCGAGTTATTGCCCCATTTGGTACCAGCAATACACCTCATAAGATTAAGTCTTTTTTTGCATCTTATTGAAATTTCATTTATATGTTTACTCCACGTCAATCTCGAGTCGAACCATACTCCAAGGAATTTGTATTTTTTTTCTAATTGAATACTTTGACTATATATTTTTCTTTTCCTTTCTGCCGAATACTACAGCTCTCGATTTTGAGGATGAGAGATGCATACCCAATCTATCACACCATTTTTCAATTAAGCCTAGAGCCGCCTGTAACTTTTTTTGTACATGTGTCATATTTCTGTGCGAAAACCAAATACAAATGTCATCAGCATACAATGATATTTCTACAGTATCCTGAATTCGTCTAAGATCATTGATCATGAAATTAAAAATTAAGGGACTTATCACGCTCCCTTGGGGAATGCCTATATTACTTTTTTTTTTGTTCTGATATGTAGTTTCCCACTCTAACACGATTCACTCTGTTAGACATGAATGCATAAATCCATTTTAAAATCTTACCTGTGAAACCTTAATTATATAATTCGTAAACTATGCCTTGTCTCCATATTCTGTCGTACGCCTTCTCTAGGTCAAGAAAAATCACAACTGTATGTTCTTTATTTGCCATTCCTTTTTGAATATCTGTTTCTAACTTAATTAAGTGGTCAGTTGTACTTCTATTCTTCATAAAACCCGATTGTATGGGAGTAATAATATCCTCTCTCTCGATATACCATGAGAGTCTGTTTTTCACAAGTCTCTCCATTAGTTTACACAGTGTTGGGGTTAGAGAGATTGGGCGGTAAGACGACGGGTTTGAAGCATCTTTTCCTTTTTTTAATATCGGAATTTGAATAGCCTCAGTCCATTGTCTAGGCAATATACCTCTATTCCATATTCCATTATATAGTTCTAAGATCATCTTGATAATTTCTTCCGGAAGGTTGCTTATCATCTTGGAATGAATGCCATCCTTCCCTGGAGCAGTGTTTTTTAATTCTAGTAGAGCACTATTAAGCTCACTAAGGCGGAAATCTTCATTTAATACATTTTCCTCGTGGTTTTGCATGTTATTAATAATTTCTAAAAGTTTTGTTTCACTTTCTTTTCTCTTAACTATTTCTTCTTTCCCTACAGCTAAATCTAGAGAGTTAAAAACGTTCAAAAACATATTTGCTTTTTCAGTAGCTGTTTTACCAATTACCTTTCCAGCTTCCATAATCAAATTTGGTATTGATTGGTTCGTACTTTTTTGTATGTCTTTGATCTTCTTCCACACGGCACCAATGTCAGCTGTCCGATTGAACTTCCAACAATAATCTCTCCAATATTCCCTTTTTGCTTTTCGGATAACTGATTGTGTAATTATTTTTTTCTCCATATATATCTGAAAATCCTCATATAGGTGAGTTTTATACATGAAACGATTTTTTGCAGCGTTTCTACTTTTGACCGATTCTGTACATTCCTTCGTCCACCAATGTACCGGTTGCCTCGCTTTATGCTCGGTACTTACCTTTTTGGTTAATTTGTCAATAGAGATGAGAATAATGCCGTTAAGAATATCAAGCTTACCTTGCAGGTCTGCTTCCTGGTATTCTTTTTTGCAGTCCTTCATTTGGTTCTTTATCTCCATTTTGTACAGTTTCCAATCAACTTTATTTAAAGAACTTCTTGCAAATAACCTTGTATCTTCGTTCTTTTCAAATTTTCCTTCTTTTGGGAGGTTCTTTGAAACAAAAGGAAGATCAAAGCTGATTAAAAAGTGGTCACTTCCAAAATTTTGTTTCTGTACAGACCATCCGCTAAGTTTTGCTAATTCCTTGGTCACAAATGTTAAATCTAGGCAAGAGAAACGATCTGTGTGGGGGTCTATCCTTGTCGAGGTACCTTCGTTTAAAAGCACCAGATCATGTTTATGCATAAATTCTTCCACTGTCCTCCCGTTCACGTCTATGTCCTTACTACCCCATATTGGATTGTGAGAATTAAAATCCCCGCATATTATCACTTGATTCTTACAATATAATATCATTTCGTCGAGCGCTGGTGCCGCAATTTTTTTGCAAGGGTTATAAAAGTTGACAAGTGAAAAGATGTGATTATGCATAAATATATCTATAATTTGATATTCCTGATCATCTGGTGTTCTTATCACTTGGAAAGTAACTGACTTATGTATATAAAATGCTAAGCCTCCTCTTCTGTTTTTTCTATTCTTTGTTATCAACGTATAATCTGGAAAACTGATGATAATGTAATCATCGTACCAGGTTTCCTGTAGGCAAATAATACTTGGCTTTTCTTCTTCACTTATAGCACTTTTAATTATTTTGGTGTAAAATTCAAAGCCATGAGCGTTCATAGATTGAGCATTCCACTGAAACACTTTACCCATGATGGAGCATAATGCAAATTATATATGCACATGAAAGTGACAATTGAATAATTGTTCTGTAATATAATTGGTTTGTACAATAGTCATCAGGCATGAAAGAAAGACAGATGAGAGACAGAAAGAAAGAAAGAGAGAAAGAAGGAAAGAAGGGAAAGAAAGAAAAGAAAGGTGCCAGAGAGGGCTAACGGGCGTTGGCCATATGATGTTGGAGGCCCACGCCTATACTCCGGAATTATTTTAACCTCTCATGAATCATTTCTGGATGTATGGTTTGTATACCCAGGCAGCAATGTGCTGCTTCTACAACTAATCGAATCCTGTTCGAATTTGATGTTTCCTTTTCCAAATTATTAATCACAAATACAATAAACGCTAAAAAATCGACACTATTAACAGTTATTTGGGGATCTTTCTCTTCTGTCTTCTCTCGATCCGATTCGGGATTCTGGTTTCTCTCATTGAATTTAACTCTTTCATTTCTTTGCGCCGGCTTGCTATTTCGTTCTGTCTCGCTGGAGACTGCTTGTTCAGCCTGCCCTGACGGGACCTTCTCATTGTTTTGAGGTTTTGATCTTTCGTTTCTTTGTGAAGGCTTGCTAATTCTTTCTGCCTCTCTAAAGACTACTTGTTTAGCCTGCGTTTGAACAGGATTCTTCGTTTCGTGAAATCTTTTGGTTGCAGTAGCATATGAGATTTTTTTTCGCTTTGCGTAATGGCGTGTATCTTCACAGCGTCTTTGTACTTGGCGCAGCCTAGATAAGCCGCCGAATGGTTTTGTTCGCATCGACAACACTTATACCCCATTCACAGTGGTTTTGAAATTTGTAGCGGCGTTGTAGCGGAGCGGCGACACCGCCATAACACCGCTACAAATGCATTCACAGTAGAAAAGTTATCCCGCTGCAGCAGCGGGATAAATATCATGTACCCATTCACGCTGCAGCGGGTGATTTTTATTACCTCCGTAACAAACACGTGTATGCATGGCTCATGACCCGCGAGTGACCCCGATATGACCGGAAATACTTCAGCGCGGGGTTTTCGATTGCTTGAAATTGCGCGCGCTAGCTGTACTTTACACACTCTTCCTCATGTAGCTTGCAAAAGGTAAACATGTCAAGTTGCTTTTTGTATCCTCGATCATATTACTTTTTAAAAAACTAGCATTTTTATTGCTTCCAGTCAGAATATTTTAATTTTTTGAAGTGTGAAATATTTTTATTTGGATAATTATAATATCTACATAATAATAAAATCAATTTGAATCCACTGGTTACTTTATTTCTATTTCACTTTATGTTCCCCATTGCTGGAGAAAAGAGGTCAGTGATAGGTAAGTAAACAAATCACACGTGTTTGTCGCGGTGTTATAGCGGAGAGCCTTCACACTGAGTAAACACCGCGACAGCAGCGGGACTGTCCCGCTGCTGTAGCTAGGCGAACCTAGCGATAGTTTGTCGCGGCGTTATCGCGAGGCGGTGTTATCCCGCGATAGTTTATAACGGGTCCGAGCCTTCACACTGAAGACAACACCGCGACAGCAGCGGGACAGTCCCGCTGCTGTCGCGGTGTTTGAGGCCACTGTGAATGGGGTATTAGGCGTTTCTTTGTTCTGGCATTCATTGAATGCATGTTCTCCTCCACACCGCACACATCGTGCTTTGGAATGGCAACCATCAGCAACCATCCGAATCGTTGACATTTAAAACAGCGTGGTACTTGTGGCACGTATTCGTAAACCTTGTACCTCTCAAAGGCAAAAATGAGTTCTGTTGGTATTTCTTTTCTTTCAAATGTCAGTAAGACTGACCTAGTTTCTTTCAGTTCACCGTTGATTCTCTTTTTGAATCTCTTTGCATGGACTACTTTATCCTTTTTTAACCATTCCAACAACTCTTCTTCCTGAACTTCAGGATTTACTCTTATTACTGCTTTTCTCTTGTATTCGTTTGGGTTATATGGCGTAACCTTTACTGTCTTTCCTGCAAAATCTATAACGTTTTTCAGTTTCGCTACTTGTTTGGCATCTTTACATATAATTTTCAAACTTTTCCTTCTTCTTTCTACTTGGACTTGTCCTATTTCTTGATGTAAAAAATTCGCCATTTTTGTTGGAGTAATTTGTGCTATATTGTTGTCTACTCCTTCAACTATTACAGTTAGATCTATTTCTTTAGTACTCAGTATTTTTCCCTTTTCTTTAGGAGATTCCACAAAGGTGCTGCTTGTTCTTGGTCTCTTTCTATCTCTCTCAGTATTCCTACTCGTTCTTCCTCTATGAGATATGAAAGTCTGCCAACTCCCGCCCTCATCATCCGTTGTTTCTCCTCCCCCTCCTATATCCATCACTGTTTCATTTCCCGTTCTTTTCTCGGGACTTCTAGTATGCCTACCCCTTGAGTTATCTATCTTAAGTATTGGAGACAGTGGTCCCGATCCTGACTGGGTGCTTTGGCTACAAATAGCCGTGGCAAAAGTTTCGTATGCCTCCTCTCCCGAGGATTCCGCCATTGTAAACTAGCCTAGCAATAGCATATAGAGGCCAATGATATTATTCAGTTGGTTAATTTTATCTGTTAATATGTGGAATGAAAAGTGCAAGGAAACACGCCGGTTTGGCCAGGTCTTACCCCCAGGTGCAAGTAATTAAAAGGATACCAGAATCCAGATCGACTCGAAAAATGCACGGTCCCTGACGGGGATATCACGTTGAAGGGCAGCCTCTTGAGGTCTACGTGGCAAAGATGGTCGTTTGAAATTCCCGCCACTTCCCCCGGGAAGACTCCGCGGCTCGTTCTCTGAGTGTCCGCTCTTTCTACCTAGAATCAGTCGCCATTCAGATAACGTGCAGACTGTGCAGAAAGACTTTCGCACCGCACCGCTCGTGAACTGATTTAAATGCAGTATATAGTCTCTGCGCTCGAATGGGCAGCATCTTGAGACAGCAGCAGCTGGGACTTCTGGAATCGGAACATCGTCCTATATACAGTGCGTCCCAGAAAAAACGAAACCGAGAAGTATCGATGTTCTATCATAACTTAATCACAACTATAATTAATGAATGATACATATTTGGAAAGCTTAGAGTCTCCTCTTTCAGTTGATGCTACTCACATCATATTTCACGCATGAGTGATTAAAAGCAATTTGAAGGAAGGAAACCAAAAATATATTTGGCGGGCGGTATCTGAATTTCGAAGGAAAATTCACATTTCTAGAAAGTTGAGTTTCTGCCCTTTCATATGACACCTCAATCAGGAAAAATGAGCGAGGAATGACAAAGTTCTGTTTTTTTAAAGATGTGCTTGCATTTCCATAATTTTATTAAACGAATTCGTTTTCACTGGCTGCCTGCCGTATCAATAAACGAAATTAACAAAAGACTTAACTCCGTTTCGTTGACAATCAGCCGTAGACGAGAGTACACGTCTTCATGCATGGCTGATTGTCAACGAAACGGAGTTAAGTCTTTTGTCAAATCTGCTTTTTGCTACGGCAGGCACCCAGTGAAAACGAATTCGGCCCTGCCGCCGACCTAATCGAGCGTTCACCGTCGAGTGATTTAGGTCAAAAATCGAAGCCGCTAGGTCAAAGGCTGTCGAGCAGTCGCCGCCCGGTCCCCGCTGGGAGATCAGTCGGTCACTGGGCGGTAAGTCCAAAATCGGTCGGCAGCCTTTGACCTAGCGGCTTCGATTTTTGACCTAAATCGCTCGGCGGCGAACGCTCGATTAGTTCGGTGCCCGGGCGGCGACCTGCCGGGCACCGAGCGTATTTTGGAGCCCCGCCGATCATTGGCCGGCCGCCGTGCAATATCTTTAAAATCAGCCAGCGGCCGGTGGGAGACTGCTCGGAAATCGGTGGGTCACCGGTCGGTCACTGCCGGGACACCGTGCGGAAAAGCTCCGCGATTCCGCCCAGTTTTGACCTAAAATCGACCAGCGACCGACGGGAAATCGACAGGGCACCGCCCAGGCATCGCTGGGGCTTTACAGCCTGCTCGACTTCTCCAAAGAAATCGCTGGGCGATGCCTAAATTCCAGCGGCGACCGAGCAGGCTACTAATCGGGCGGTCGCCGCTCTGATTTGTGACCATATAGCTTTAGAGACCGTTCAACTCGTCCTTATCTCATTCTCAGTGCGTTCGAACGCGCTCCTATCGTGCGTGTGCTATGTCGTCCTGGTTCGAGGGCTATACAAACCCGGCAGCACGTTCTTGCTACATTCTAAAGATATTGGGCAAAAAATTACCCATTTTTACCCAACATGAGGGCGATTATGTGTCCACCCCACTGTTGTGTAAATTAAAGATTTTGCATGATTTACCCAGTGTTGGATACAAAGAAAATACCCAACTTTTAACCAACAAAAATGTACCAATCAGAAATTCACCCTAAAATTAATGTGTAGCATATTAGACACTAGTTGGGCAAAGAAGTTGGATAAAATATTATATATAATATGTAAAAGGACATCAGTGCCGCGGCAGGACTCGAACCGCGGACCTCGTGATCCACAACACCCACGACACCTCTTATACAAGTATATAACCCTATTGTTGAAAAATATTGTTGCCCGACTTAACTTTGCCCAGTTACATCTGCCCAACTTATTTTGAACATTTAATTGGGTAAATACATGAAGTAAATGGTTAATAGGAGAAAATAACCCAAATATTGGACAAAAATGGCCCAACTTTAATTTGCCCAGTAACATTACCCAACCTATTTTTACCTTTCATGAGGTAACTTCACATAGTAAATGGTTGGGAGAAAATAACCCAATTATTTGACAAAATTTGCCCAACTTTGATTTGCTCAGGAACATCTGCCCAACTTTTTTTTACAGTGTAATGATGCTTGACCACATCACGTTCCTAGTAGGTTCGAAGTACGGCAAGTCCGTTCATAGTACGGCAATTCCGTTTGTAGTACGTCCATCCCGTTTTAAGTACGTTGTCACACCGTCTAGTTGCAGGACGGGACATTTTTTTAAAAGGCTAAAAGTTCTAGAGCACCCTTTCCCGTCCAAGCCAGTCCGAGCCCGTCCATTAAGTTCTAAAAAAGATCGTAAATAGTTGCTAATACGTTCACTCTGTTCGCACACAGTTTGAGCCCGTTTGGCAACATTTTCCAGAACAGTGAGAACTTGTTTGGTGTGATGGGGGCTTCACTTGAATGTCTTGATCTACGAAACTTGAAGTGTTGAAGTTGAACGGGAATGAGGAATGACGAGAACGCGTTGGGGTTTTATAGCTCCAGATCCAGAACGGGATTGCACACGCTCTAGGAGCGCGTTCGAACGCACAAACAACAAGATGAGGACGAGTTGAACTGTCTCTGAACGGGGTGGTCGGGTTAACAACTAGTAATAACAGGTGGCAAACTAGTTAGAATGGGTTTGGACGTATTGGGAACGAGGTAGAACTAGCTAATAATGGGTTTAAACCGACTACGGACTGGCTTGGACTGCCTGAAAATGGCAAATTTACCCAATCTGAACTTGATATGAACTAACTGTGGACGGGGTACAGACGAGATGGACGTATTGAGGGCTGTTTATGAGCGAACTGGGATGGTATTATAGACATTATTAAAACGTTCGGCCCCGATCACAACCCGTTTTACGATTTTCTAGGACGGTACCAGAACGTAGTGAGAACTAGTTTGGTGTGATGGGGGCTTAAGTAAGTGCTTATATATAAATATTATGCTAAATATATTACTCATCCTCCCGTAGAGTATAAAAGACCCTTGCTTACAGAAGTTATTATCACTAGACGAAGTGTTGCAGATAGCGCACGAAACGTCGTGAGCTTTTAGATTCCTTATTGACCACATTGCGAGACAAACGAATATCACTAGCGATATTATTTTCGATATAAATATTATGTTACTCTATTTGTTACTCTATTTGTTACCCTATATATTTTGTGATTATGTATCATAATGTTGTCTTTTATACAGGGCCCCCAGAAGGAACGATATGTGTATACTGCTGGGGCCACCATACTAAAATAAAACGTAATCAAATGATGATAACAATAATAATAATAATCATAGTGGGTTCTTGTAAAGTGCTGCATGTCTGTCAGACTTGACACTCTCAGCGTTCCGCAATTATTACCCCGGCTTTAGCATGGCTGCCATTACGGCGCTCTATTAAACATGAGTCAAGGAATTAATTCCTGCCAAGTACCCATTTACATCAAATCGGTGGAGTGTAGCAAATGTAGATTAATGTCTTGTCAAAGGACATGAATGCCGCGGTGGGACTCGAACCGCGGACCTTGTGAGCCCTCAATCTTGTGACGTATCAAAAACACAAATCGTATCAATCCAACAAAATGTATTATTTTTGTTTGCTTCATAGGCCGTCACGAATTTCACTTTCTGAAGAGTCTTCAATCTCACTACTCATCCATATGTAATGTTGCAGTGGAACCTAATGAAGGCACGCTACAAACATTCAAGGGTAGTGTTGCTACATTGAATTTTGAGGATAAATCGTCTTGCCATTGGTACACTGGTCCGTTGTCACAATTCGTTGCTGAAAGCCCCTTGGCGGGAAACAAGTTCAACCTCATCAGCTCCATACATTCGCTCTACTACACGGGTGACTTTGAGACGACCTTCAACCAACTAGCATCCATGATGAAAGATAAGGGTCTCATGATCTTCGTTTGTCACAACGGTACGTAGCGTAGACATTATCATTTTGCTCCATCGGGTCAAAATGCCGTAATGAAACTCAATGAACGAGTGCAAAATCATCTCGAAAATAATTCAAACATACTTTACAACAAAAATAAATGAACAAATAAGTAATAAATTATAAATTATAAATTATTTTAATAAATAGTCTTGAACGGGAAGAAGCAAGCTACTCCCGGGTGAAGTAGGACAGCCAGGAGAAACAGAGGACAAAACTTTATTAACTCTTAAAATCTCTTTTTTTACAGGTGATCTTCCAAAAACTAAAGTAAGTGCTCGATATCTAAAAGATAATAAATCATTGTATAAGGAGACTTAGCGGTCGCTCGTTATATTGACCTAATGATATACAATCCGTTGTACAATATTGGATTATCATGTGTATAAGTTTTAAGGTAAATTTCAGCATTTTTCTCATTTATACGACATGTATTGTTTATACTGTGTTTGATATACACAAGTTTGTCCGAAGTAAGATTGTAAGATTTTATTGACTCTATCGACCCCCTCTCGGGGTATGAGAGTACAAACATATTTACAACATAGTATCAATATAACAATAGTATAACAATGATAAACATGTGATAACATGACAATTGATACACATAATAAGATAATATAAACTAAGACAAACATGTGATAATATGAACAATAATAAACATGTGATAATTTATGAACAATAAAAAACATGTGATAATATGAACAATGATAAGCATGTGATAATATGAACAAATAAACATATTTACAAATCAAGGCGAACTGGGCAATTCACCCTCCTACCGCTACGAGTGTGCCTAACAACATTGCTTATTTGTGAGCTATCATTTACGGTATTACCATCTACCCTTGAATCTTTTGAAAAATATGACATAATAATTCTAACAAATTTGGCTAATTTCTTTAGCTGGCAAGCGTGAACTGTATTAAAAACCTTATCCATGTGCAATGCACTTGGTCTTAAGCTACTACCACACAAGTTATTTGGTATATACATTTTTCTTTCATTTTGAAAGAATGGACATACAAAAATATAATGAAATTCATCACCAATATCTGTTGGTGAACAGAGTGGGCATTGCAAATCATCTACTACATTTGCATCAAATCTACCTTTATTAACTGGTAATCTATGTGTTCTGCATCTAAATTTACTTAAAGTTATTGCTTCCTTCTGACATAATATCTGCAGGTATTTTTCATAAACCAACTCATTCTTAAACATCCTATAGTTCGTGCAAATACGATTTGACCAGGTAGCTGCGCTCCATTCCTGAATAGACATGTCAGAAAGCCTGGTTTTCATAGTATTCATAATCCAGGCAGCACTATATCCTTCTCCTTGAGCTCGCCAGACGTTCCCAAGTCCTCCATAGTCAAAACTGTCTGTAAGAAACTCGACCCATTGTGACTTTATATTAACTAAACTTTGTCCTTCACTTTGCAACTGCAACAGAAACTTAAAAATAATCAATGAATACTTTGATTGCTTCCCTTTAATTAATCTAACCCAATATCCAATCATCCTACACTTAATTTTATCGAGTATTTTACCACGTCCAGTTTCACCATAAACCATGCAGTCAGGTGTGCACTTATTTACAAACAATATCGTTCTTAAAAAAATTCTGTGAAAAACTTCAAGTTGATCTATAGCCCCAGACCTCAGCACCATATAATAGAATTGGCAAAACTCAGTGATCAAATAAATGACATTATGTATCAACAGATAAATGCAACCTTTTTGCCTTTACTAACATACTATACATTGCCTTTCGAGCTTGTGTGACCTGTTTAGCAATTGCTTTTTTAAAGTTACCATTATAATTAAACGTCACTCCTAAATATACAAAGTCATAAACAACTTCCAGTACACCACCATCATAAACAAATTCTGGTATTCTTCTAACTTTCCCACGTGAAAAAACAACAATTTTTGTTTTGCTGGCATTAACAGTTAAGTGCCAAGTATCACAATAATCTTTCACTGCGTTTAGGGCTTTTTGCAACTCTTCAGGAGTTTCTGCTAGAATAATTGTGTCATCAGCATATAACAAAGAAGATAACTCCTTATATATTTCAATACCATCAAAAGGCAACTTATTTTTAATAATAGTATTCAAAAATTCTAAGCCCTTGTACGAGTTTCCTATAGATTGTTGGAAATCGTTCAAATAAATAGCAAACAAGAGAGGTGAGAGGTTTTCACCTTGACGCACTCCAATATTGCATGTAAATAAACTGGACATATCTCCCTCATTAGCAACACATGATTTTGCACACCTGTACATGTTCCTTATAACATTAAAAATCTTGCATTTTACTCCCATTCTAAACATTTTAACCCACAATGCTGCACGGTCAACCAAATCAAAGGCTTTCTTATAGTCAATGAATGCACAATAAAGGCGTTTAGAATTCTTTAAATAAACATCAATAATAGACTTTAGAACATATACATTATCTGTGATTGAATAGTTGGACCGGAAGCCAGCTTGCTCTTCTCCTAACAAACTCTCATCCTCAAAAAACTGAGTGATCCTATAGTTCAAAATTGATGTAAACAGCTTACCTCAGCAACTCAAAAAAGTAATGCCTCTATAATTATCAGGGTTTGTATTCTCTCCCTTATTCTTAAATATAGGAATAATTATCCCAATACACCATTCTGTTGGAACAATACCAGAATTCAATACAACATTAAAGAACTTAACTACAACCTGAAGAATGTCCAGGGGGCAACTTTTAAGGAACTCATTTCTAATAGAGTCCCTTCCACAAGCTTTAGTATTTTTAAGCTTCTTAATCATCATGTCAACTTCCTTCAAAGTAATAGGAACATCGAGACAAACATTTTCCTGAGATAACTCTTGCATAACAATTGGGGGTTCTGGCTCATCAACCTCCTTATAACTTAGACGACTAAAATGATTAAAAAAATCCTTTAATGAAACATTTCCAATATCTTTCTCCTTACGTTCATTTTTACCATTCAGTAGCTGCCAATATTCCTTGGGATTTTTTGTCCGCAATGAACGTAATGATTTATTCAAGTCCTGAAAATATAACCTCTTTTTACAACGTAACAAATTCCTATAAGATTTCCCTGCACTATCATAATTACTTGAATCAACAGGAACATCAGAGTTCCTCATCAATTTTACCTTCCTCTTCCATCTATTTTTAACATTCAAATATTCCTTCCGAGCATCTCTACATTCAGTATCAATACCTTCCTGATTAACATCAGCTTTAAGTTGATCTACATATTTATGCATTACCTCGCTTTAATCTTTAGTATGCTGCTTAAAGTCTAACATACTATTACTATTCCATTGAAAGGCAAGATAATTTGGCTTGTCTGGCCCTGTGCGTGCTTCCCTACTTTCATTTCTCAATGAATCACTGTTCAAAATATCTACAGATTGCAAGGTCAGCATAATAGGGCAATGTACATCAGACAAACATCTATCAAAAATATCAACATTAAAATCTTCTACTAATGGAAATAATCGTTTTGACATAATAGCATAATCAACAGTGCTACGGCCACCATTATTAAAACAGGTATACTTTCCAATAGTGTGATCACTACCTGCTCTACCATTCACAATTCTTAAATCAAAACTTTGGCACATCTCAATAACTTTCTTGCCATTATTATTAACAACTGTATCATTATTAGAACGAGAATTAAAAATATCGGTATCATACATATCCAAGTCACCATCACAAGCTCCTAGGCTGGACTGGTCCACAAAATCATCTACATCCAAAAAATCATCAAGCATCCCTGTTCTGGCATTAAAGTCCCCTAATAAACAAAATGGTGCATTATGTTTACTTTTAATATCAACGATGTCATTACATAAATCATCAAACACTTCATGAGAATAATGAATGGATCCCTCACATGGGAGATAAATAGCACCAAGAATAAACGGAAAGCCTAGAAGCTCACTCCCGACCTTCACCCATATGACAGATTCTGAGAGAGTAGGCTAAATTCGTGTAGAACACTCAAAAATAGAATTTTTCATTAAAATACACATACCATGAAAACCACCATACTGCTGCTTATTCGAGCTCTTTTGTATGCTATGACATTTATATTCGGACAAGTAAGTATTTAAAAGATCGGGTATATCTGTTTTTGTTTCAGTGAGACATATTATATCAACATTTTTGGAGTATAAATCCAAAAGTCCAGTGTCAAGTTTACTCTTTAAGCATTAACATTAAGGCTGAGCATTGAAAGATTTGAAAGATTTGAAAGATTTGAAAGATTTGAGAGAGGGCCGAATACTTCCTAGCTGGAGACTTCAGTAAACAGGCCAGACTGTTTCAATCGATCTTCTGACCAGCCTAGCCGACGGAAAAGGTCATCCGGTCCATGAATAATTTGTTTCCTGGGGTCACCTTTCAGGATACAGTGCACCTTTCCGTCAATTGTCCTCACCCTCTCCACCTGGTCATCCTGCTTGACGGCGTGTAATAACTTGGCACGG
Organism: Strongylocentrotus droebachiensis; assembly: GCA_035222895.1. NCBI lineage: Eukaryota > Metazoa > Echinodermata > Echinoidea > Camarodonta > Strongylocentrotidae > Strongylocentrotus > Strongylocentrotus droebachiensis. The sequence continues at coordinate 23,501 of JAVYIG010003948.1, forward strand.
CCAGGTGCCAAGTGCTCGGACACCATAATGTCTTTGTGTTGAGAGTCCCTCAACTTCCTCTTGAAGTATTTTGAATGATCTAAAATCAGTAAGTGACCTTTTATCACAGTTTAATTAATTATCGTTTTGTTCGTTCCTTCGTTGTTGCTTACAGATTGCCTGGTCTCGAAAACATTCCAAAAGTTAACTTGGCTGACAGAAAGCACTCAAGCAAATCAACAACTTTCTTCAAAGAATGTTCGAGAGTTCGCACAAAGTCAAGGGTATGATGTCATCACTGTAGAAATACCACATCATTCGGACATCACCGAAGTATTTGATGACCAGTCAGACTTTGGAAACAAACTCGTCGACTTCTTAACCATGGCGGCGTACTTTCGGCAGACGGCATCGGCTGAGTTGGTCGATGATTTGATGAGCTTTTGGCGTTCTATTTCGACCGAAGATGAAAATGGACGTATTGTAGCATCCACCCATGACGAAATACTTCTCATCTCAAAATAATTCACTGCCATCGTCCTTCAGAGCAATTAAGAGTATGTAATTTAAAATATCAAGTAGGGTCTCTTTTTCATTACTACAATGATTTCACACACAAAAATGCACTATTCAAGGAGCAAAATATTGCAGTATTTAAAACATTGAAACACATATTTTAGTTATAAAACGTTAAATATGGCCTTTAACGTATAGATAATAATTAAGTTGCTGAGGACAACTCGGAAGAAAATCAGAGAAACAAATGAAAATACTTTTGGGAAATCGGTCTGATAACCTGAAATCTATAATATTTTAAAGGACAAAGAATCACTATGAAAATCACTATCTGATGAAGGAAATTTGGCAACTTCGTCACATAATTATTTATGATGTCATCTTAACTATTCATAACTACCATAATTGCTACGAGGGCCAGTATTTCGATACATTATTTTCTTTTTCCATTCCTCCCAAAGATATAGATTTCCCCGTGCCTTAAGGTTATGGGCGGGTCGGATCAGGGGGGGGGGGGGGGGAGCGAAATACTCTCCTCTCATTTCGGTTCTAAAAGGAAGGGTAAATTTGAAAAGAGAAAACAAAAACGACTGAAGACAGAAGAAATACGTATTAGGAACGGTGAAAGGAAGGAGAGGAAGAAGATATTAGACCATTTACTAAAAACATAAATCAAGAGAAAGAGAGAGAGATGGCGGGGAGAGAGAGAGTGAAAAAGGCAGGAAAGGGTTGAAGGGAGAGTGAAAGAGGTGGGGAGAGTAGTGCGTTGGGTTGGGGGCGACTATGTCTATGCAGTATTTTATTTGTATCCACCAATTCAAGAAAAAAACATTTATGCACCATAACTAACATCAGTGAGTTTCAAATCGTTATATTTTTTCAGGTGAAATCATATTTGGAAATTTTAAGTAACTATAAATTTGGAAATGAAGTTCAAAAATGCTATCAATGGTTGCTGTAAAACCTTGATTTATTTTTTATTGTATGTGTAACAGGTCAGAATTGAACTGTTTTATAGTGAAAAATATCTATCTATTTCTAATCAATATCTCCTCAGGAAGTGAAGAACAAGAAACTAAAAAGTGTATATGTTTACAATCTTTGTACTTCAAAGAAGTATGACTCACACATATTCTGAAGCAATGATACCAGATCCCCCCCTTCCAGAACACTTGTAATAACTAAATTAGCTAAATAAACCCCAAATAGTAAACATCAGATAAGAACCCCAGACTTCCTGTCTCCCTCCCAATAACAAGACCCTTTCCCAGAACAGGTGGTACTGGTAGCTATACCACCGTGAGAGTGTAACTGTTATAAAAGAAGGCAGAGGTATTTGTCAGATTCACTCCTGTACTGCACCTCCATCCATGGGGCAGTCAGGGAGGTCGACTCTGCGAGCTTTTGGTGTTACTTTGTACATTAATAGGTAAGAAGATTATTCTTTTGTCAAGTTTGATAATTATTAAGATAATTAGTATTTTTGTAGATGTATTTTGGTGTTAGTTTATAACCTGGGTATCGTTCTGAACGATAGTTTGTAATGAATTAATATGCATTCTGTAAATTGTGGTATATTATCTGTATATAATCATCAGTAGGTTGATTTCGTTAGTGAGTTAAGCACTAGGTTAAGATTTGGTAATAGTAATTTGGGATGGTTTGAATATTACTATGTTATCTGTTATATTACTTGTAATCTTTAGGAGTTTTAGTTATATAATGTGTTGTTGAGATTAACTCTGGATAATCGTATTTTGCAAGACAGTTGTAATTAAAAGTAATGTTTTAAGAGTTAACAGTTAATAATAATAATAATAATAATAATAATAATAATAATAATAATATGTCTTGTTTAACCAGGGTAGCCTCATCAGATATAGTTTGAATCTTCTTCAGTTTTCTGTTGTATATCTAAAGAGTATAATTCACAATGATTTGTATTAATTATTGTTCCTTTAGGTATTGACAATCAAGATGTAAGAAGCGGGGTACAATGAGAGGAAACAGTCCTCTAGGCCAGATTGCCAGGGTGAGTGGTTATCATATTCAATGTATAAACCACTAATTCAATGTAGTTTTAATTGAGAATTATGTTTGATTGTTTGACAAAGTTCAATTGATGGTTGTATTCATATATTTGTTGGGAAAGTTATCTATAAAGATGGAAGAACTTTATTTGTGATTAGATACTTGTTATTTTCATGCAATATTGATTAAGTTTTAATGAATGGAATATAAACAACCTGTTTATCATTTATTATCATGAGTCGGCTTAACGTCATATTGTTGGAATTCGTATCTTGGAGTCATTAACGAATGTTATGTTTATCGCTATTATGTGTGTTTTTTAAACATGTCCTCATTTCTATTTAATTGTTTTAACTTTGTTTATTTGTTTAGGTTTATTTTGCACCTGAAATAAAACAACCGCAACACAAAGAATGGTGTGATGAGTCTTTTCTACCAGTTTCCGCGTGTGATCTGCGTGTTATATATGTATATATGTTCTTGCTAATAAATACCTCGAAAGAGGATGAGGAAAAATAAAATTCTCAGGATATAGGAGAAAGTTCCTGCTAGGGTATACTCCCTCCGTTTGCAAAGAAGTATTACCATTAAGCTAACCATTAGGAGGAGAACCGATAAAATCTCGGTTTACAATTATAGGAATAGATGACAGTACTTTAAAAACAGAGCAAATATTGAACCACATTTTGATTTTGATTAAATTTACGATCTTCCACAGCATAAGGGAAACCCTCCAAAGGCAAAAGAAATAGAATATAGATTGTTGGAAAATAGAAATGAAGAGAAAAAACTTTCATTGGAAAGAGACACCCTTTCAATTCATTTAAGGAAATGGGAAGCCTTGGAAAGTTTAGAATAAATGTTTTTTGTTTTTAATTTTCCTCAATATGCAACTTCTAGACCCTCCTCTCTTCTCTACTCTTGCTTTTTGTTCTCTTTTGTTCTCTTTTTTCTTTGTTTGTTCTTTCTATGTTGGTGTGTGTTTCGTAGAATGTTGTATTGTTATGTGTTTAAGTGTTGTGTGGAGCGGGGGGGGGGGGGGAATAGGTGTTTTCTAGCTCTTTCTTTTTTTATTTTTTATCATCTTTTTTTTTTTAATCATTACTCTTCTTTTTTCTCTGAAGGAAATTTAAGAGGAAAAACAAATATTGTGGAAAAGAAAAGAAATAATTTTGAAAACTGGTCGAGGAAATAGTACATACTTTATTAGCGATTTGTTTAAAAGGTGAAAATATAATTTTGTTTATGTGAATATTTTTCATCTTTATAAATTTTGTACAATTTTCCTATGTGAAGATTATTTTATTATTTTGTAAACAATGTTATAAATTATGTACAATTTTCTTTATGAGAAAAGAGAGTAAAAATCTATGAAAACAAAAAATTAAGTTTTGTTAATTATTTCCTTTGAGTTATCATTGCTAATTTGTATTTGTATGTACACCATAATAACTAATGTTTAATTTCTTTTCTTTTTTTCTTATTTCTTTATGTTACTCATGCCTAATATGTTTTCCTTTTTTCAAAATTGATTTGTTTGTTTTTCATGTTTTAGCTTTGTTATATTTTGTTACTGACTTTTGTTTGTATTATAAATCTTATATCTTTAATCAATTCGCTTGGATAGGATGAGTGGCTCGACGTTTCTAACAGATTGACTATTAAGAACTAGTTATCATGACATAAACACAGAAGAAAGAAACAAAGTATATACTAATTATTTGATACATCACATTTATTTCATGCCATGAGGACATGAGAATATTGATCATTTTTTTTGTCAAAGCCTACTCTTTTATTTCTACAACCATTCTAAATGTACAAACATGATCTTGTTTGTCCCATGTGCATTACAGCCATAAGAAAGCCATAAGAAAGCCATATAAAAATTTGTGAAAACTAAAATGCCGCAGTCACCGTTAATTCTACAGAAGTGCATATCATATATGGACGGTGTGATGAGTCGTTTGAAAAGAGACATTTAGTCCAATGAGTTCATACATGCTTACAGGACGAAAAGAAAATATCAGTTAGATCGTTTTAGTAGGAATAATTCACTGTTCATAGTACAGAAAGAGCACTTGTTTTGTCATTTTACCATGGAAGAAATTTGAGGAGTAAATTTGTGTGACCAAAAAACAACAACAAAAAAAACAGGTGTTTGGAAAACAATAACTGACAACATATCACCTATATAGCATTCAGGTTAGCGACTTACTTGGGTATTTATGGTCTTGGGCAATTGGTACATCAAAAAACTTTGCAACGACCATACATGTACATCTCAAAATGTGCTGGAAATGTTCACACAGTAATTAAAAATAAAGAATATACTAGACAGTAACACATGTATGCTTAACATAAGCATATAGGTGGGTGGTACCCAGAACTACATCATGGTTAAAACATTACATATATCTTAGCACAAATCTTGGAAAATGTTGAAAAATAACGCCTTTTCTAAGTGTGCAATAAAACAAAGAACGCACCTTGTTTTCAATAAGAAATGAGGTAAATTTTACATGCTTCAGTTTAGAAAGAAGAAATCATTATTAATCAACAGAACTTCAAATAACATATGAATGCATTACAAGGATATTCATTATACACTAACACTTATCATAAATACACATTATAGGAAAGACATCAATTAAGTAGCTCATTCAATAAAGAAGACATAAATCTCAAGTCTCATGTTTCAATCACTGAGAATTGATCTTCTATTGATACTTTAAACAAAAAAATCTCTTTACAAAAGTATGGGTGATCTTTGAAGCCATTTTACATATGCAATCTATCCCATGCACACCAAGTGAAATAAAGATGCTTTTGAAATGAATGATAAACCAGAGAAAACAAAACTCAATTTTGATCTATAATCCTTTATATATTAAGTGATTATAGTTTTCATTGATTGTGTATTAAAACATTACTACACATTACCCCATGGCTTGGATTTCCTTAATACTTGTCCACCAAATAATTCATAATCTAAACAAAACTAGGTGAGGTGGTGAGATATTACTTGCTTTAAATACAGTGGCAAGACAGAGAGGTGCAAACAATATCAACAAAAACATGTTATATTACATGAAATTAGTCTAAAACATATCATACATACATAGTTTGATAAATGCCTTCTGGCAATGTTCTTACTTTCCAAATGGGATCTTCAACTTCGCTGATGAGAAACATATACATATCACAGACATACGGTATATTACACAACAGCATACAAGACATACAAGACAAATTTTTGTAACATTGCATTGAAGAACACTGATGTAAAAAATTACCTTGCTCTTATCTTTATATACTGCCACTTGATGTGCAGTCTCTTCTAAATATATATATATTTCATTTTTATATTTATATATTATATACCAAAAATAACAATTATACATACACATTCATATATCAACAATCAACATCCGACTCCATTCGTTTCATACAGAATGGAAATTAACGTCTCTTCAGTTTTTTTGAAATATTTCTCTTTCTTTTGTGTCCATCAAAAAAAAAAAAAGAAAAAAAAAAAAAAAAAATACATGATGAGATCACACCTTCTTAATGTTTCCATCGCAAATAAGAAAGAGAGAAGTCCACCACATGGATAACAATTGTGAGGCAAAATGTTTTAGTTCTCAACACTCTCTTTTTGACTTCTAAGTTTGTACAATTTTTAGAACAACTTGTAAAGCACCTTACTTTTGCACAGATGTAAGCAACCATGGATGAGGGCCAGATTGGTATTGGCTCTATTGTTAAACACCATGGCCCAAATTCACAAAGGAGGTTTAAATTTAAACCATGGTTTAAATCTTCATTTACATAACCCATGGTCTAAAATTAGCCCAAAATAAGCGTGACACATTAAGTGGTCCAATATTAGACGTAAGGTACGCTTAATTTGTGCTAATTTTAAACCATTGGTTATGTAAATGAGGGTTTAAACCATGGGTTAAATTAAACCTCCTTTGTAAATTCGGGCCTATGAGCTCACACACTTCTTGCTCTGAACAGAGACAAAGATCATCTTCTTGCTGACAAGGACTTATTCAAATGTATTCCCCTTTATTACAATTTTTTTAGGAAAGAAAGTGGATGACAAGAAAATCAGTATCAAAACAGTCATAGCAAAATGTACAGGATTTTGAGAACACTCATTTTGCACCTATTTGGATACGCGTTCTTGAAAATGAAAGAAACATGTTTGTGTTTCAAAATAAATAAAGAGTAATATTATTGGAGGAAAATGAGATGCCAACGTAAATTCTAAGATTTGCACATGACAAACAACTTTCAAGAATGTACGCTTCTATTTCTGACTACGGTAATGACATAAATCTATGTTCGATTTGATTCTATTCCTAGATCATGGTACTGTTGGGGGGGGGGGGGTGTTTCACAAAGATCCTAAGTTCAACTTATCTCTAAGTTGGACTTAACAATTACGGAAAGCCATTAGCATCTTTGAACATATTTTGTAAAAGTTATTTTAAAAGGCATAAAATGTTGATTCAAATCATTCATATTTTCTATTATCATGGGAGATTTCATGTTCTTGATGTGGAATCATGAAAAGTCTAAAATATTTGAATTTTTGATTTTTAATATATTTTATTTAAAGGTTACAAATGGCTCTTCATAATTTTTAAGTCCAACTTAGAGTTAAGTTCTACTTAGTATCTTTGTGAAACACCCCCATGGTGTCCTAGTTCTGGATATAGAATCAAATCTCTTGCACGATTCCCATAGGTATCACATTCACATGCATGTAAATGAAGAATGCTAAAGAAAAAAAACAAAGATCGCAGAATGCACTAAGAGTATTAAAAAATAACCACAGAAATATAGTGGTGGAATTCATCCAATGAAGCATCTAAAGAAAGGTTAAAAAAAAACATTAAAGGTAGAAAATTATTAGAAAAAGACAGACGAAATTGGAATGGGAAACTAGAAGCTTGAAGACTATATACGTCATTAAAAACAAAGCTGAGATAAATTAAGAGGAAAATTTATATTTTCATTTCAATTTGGCAAAATATTTCTTTACAATGAAACAACAGTTCTGTAATTGGCCAAGATGTCATATCACCAGATTGTCTGATTTTAAGAAATTTGATGACATTCATTTCAAAATAGCTCATAAATGTGACACAAAATTTGTTATGGCTTTAAGTCAAAGCAGAATATTTTTCTCAAAATAAAGATTTAGATGAATCCATGACCATGTATATCCAACGATAAAGGAAGCACATATCTCTGAGTTATGAAGCAGCGGGGATTGCATAGATTTCAAGATTGAACCTCAAAACCAATAGATTAAAATAAAGTAGAAACACCCCTGCTGGCTTCAATGGAGTTGACCTTATCATGATATGCAATTCAGTTTATGGAACACTCCATTGATGAATAGGGGATACAACAAGGACACCCAAAGAGGATCATTTGTCGCTTTAAGTATTTAGTGGATGTGACATCCATTCAGATACATTCCTTCGTTTGATTTATGAAAAGGGAAAAATCTTCTCACACTTGATAATTTTGTATCATAAATTGCCTTTGCCACAATAACATTTTTTCACACTGGCATAAAGCTGCAATATTTGTTTGTCTTTGCACACAAATAACCATTCTTTCACTAGGTGGGCATCTCAGTGCATCTATTGTGACCTACATTTGTGAACCTACATATATTAAGTACAGCTAAAGAAACATCATTCAAATCTACCGCTTGGCAGATGTGTTTCATCGTTATTTGTCTTGTAATTGCCGCAAGATCAATCATGAGCACACCAAATAAGTCATCTCACAATGATTTCAATATTCTAGAATCAATCTAGTGAATGATTTGGACACAATGCCTAGCTGCATCATCAGCTTGGTGTACCACAGGGCCTTCAGAGTTACCCTTAACTGTTCTGGGGTCATTGACCTTTCACTTGAGTGGAAAGAACAACCCTGTTTAGGGTTGATATAATATAGATCATTCTATAAGAAAAGTTGCACTACATGTAAGATCAATCTTTGTTTTGATTATTTCTGATGATGAAGAAGATGATTTCCACATGGGCATCGTCATCAGGATCGTCATTTACTTTTGGAAGAGTGTGTCGAACTCCTCGATCATGATCTCGACACTCTTCTTCTGGAAGTGGATCATGTAGAGGTCGTCAATGACAGGTTGGTTAGAGGGCGGTCTCATCAGGGTCGGTCCAAACACTATACCAAGGTTTTCTATGCTCATCTTGTTTTCTTCTTGTAACTGAACAACTCTGAAAGATTGAAAGGAGAGATTCATTGAGATTGCATCGATATTCATTCTTACATTTAAACTACACATTTTTGATGAGTTTACCTGTAGTAGCATCAAATACTTGAAGAAAAAAAATCCAATATTTTGAACAGAGGAAACTTAAAAGATACCTAGATTATTTAGTGCAGCACTTCAGAATGGCTGCAGTATTCATATACATATAAGCTGGGCTTGTCTTAGATATAATGACTATATAAAACATATATTTGTACAAAATTCGAAATGTACTAACATGGAAGAAAACAAGTAGTTTGAGAAGGAAGAATGAGAAAGGAAAAATGGAGAACAAGAAGGAAGAAATACAAAGTAAAGACAAAGTATTACACAAATAAAATGCGAAAGAGAAAGAAATAAAAGAGAATGAACACAACAAAATTAAATTAGCTAACAGACTGCAAAGATACTAAGAAGAAGAAGTCAAAAAAAAAAAGATGAAGGGAAAAAAAACACATATGTAGACTTACCTAGAAATTACTTAGAAATATTTCATGTCTAATTTTAATTTGAAACCATGTCATCCATTGTTTGGTATTGATTTTAATTCAAAGAAGAAAAAAGATGTTGATATTATTTTGAATTATGCACTTCTCACTATTTACAAAAGCTTTGTTGGAAAAGAATTTAAAAAGAAAAAAACAAAACAGAGACTTCTTCATATTTTGTTTTACCTACTGAATTATCGTTTACAGATAGAAGAAAATATTAGAAAACCATGTATATCCCTCCAGAAATGGAGGCGAATGCTGAAACGTGAAAATTATTATACTATTGTGAGGAAAAAGGACCAGAAATATATATATTTTTTTTTTTTTAATAAAATATGTAGACTTACCTGACGAGATGAGCCATGAGTAGTTTAAGTGTATGGTAGTGGGCAGGGAATGTTTGGTACAGCTCATCTAAGGCAACACAGAATTCTTCAATTTTCTCATGGATATTTGTTTTTTCTGTCAAGAGAAAAAATAAATAGATAAAATGCAATGCTGATGTATTACACATAAAATTGTACATGAGGCACTGTGATATATTTGAAATGTAGCACATTTATATTTATAAGAATTGAATTTTTAACCCTCAGACTTTACAAATACTAAGAATTAACAAAATTTGTTTCTCTTTTTGAAGGTATAGATTTACCATCCCCATCTGTCAAAGCTATTCCTTGTTTTGGCCATATAAATACATATACATTGCCAAAATAAATGAGGGTTATTTATGTTCCCCTCTAAAAGTAATCTTCCACAATCCTTGGCCATCACTGATAACTTTCATACATTTATCAAACATAATCATTTTTCTGATGCTGATGAACACATCACTCCAAAAAGAGGCACCTGGACTAATATATTCCTTTACTGAAAGAAAAGTCTATGGTACAACTATTGATCATTCCATCTTACAGAGGTCCTTAAGCTTCAAAGAATTGATCTTAGTTAAATTACTTACTGGTAGCTTCCACGAATGCATGGTACATCTTGAAGGGTACCAATGGAATAGGTAACTCCCTGAGATAAAGCTTCATGGCTCCGGAGATAGCATTGGTGTCAGGAAAGTCCTTGGATCCGATACGCGCTATCATACCATCTAAGAAACAGAAAAGAAGGTTAGCTTTTATTGTTGGGCTCTTATGGTCCACATTGTTCTAATTCTGTTAACCCCGACCCTGGCTCTAAGATCACGGTCGACTTAAAGAAAACTTAGACCTCCATCTAATTTCCTTTGTCGAACCCGATGTTGGACAAAAATTTAAACCAAGCTTCGGGTTTAAATTTAAGTAAAAGCCTGGCCTATGAGAGTAAGAAACATCACAATCAGACTCTAATGCTGACCAACAATCAACATAATCATGGCGGTTGAAAGTAATCTAATTATTTGTTTGGTCTCTTGTCAGTATAGTGTCTGTTAGTCTTACTGGTCTAATTGGGTTAAAGCAATTATATTGTGTTAAGCTGGTTCTAGGTTAACAATGGGTTGAGGTCCTGTCTGAGGTACTGTGCCATTCAGGATGAATGGCTTACCCACCTGCAATAAGGCACAGACTTTGTCTAAAGTCTTGAGTTAACCTCTTTCAGCACAAATTATTCTGTAAGTTACACTCTATTGTCTCCTCTGTAGTTTTGGGCATTATCAATAGATTATAATGTTTGGTACTCTTGTTTTTTCATTTGAATAATGCCTGTTTCGTTGTCATTGAAAACATATATTTGTGTATGCTACATATACTGTTCTTGACAAAACAAGCAATAAAGAAAACTGCCATAAAACAGCTGGTTATGTAAAGAAGTGTAAATCAGGGGGGCGTTTCACAAAGCCTTTTTTCAATGACAAATGACAAAAATCAGTGACAAATCTGCTGCTAACCAATCAGAAGCAAGGTTTCAGTAGCTTAAAACAAAAACTGTCATTTGTCACTGATGACAAGTTTTGTGAAACACTCCCCTGGTTTGCGCTTCTTACCTTTGTCAAATCTTTGTCTAATGAGCTCCACATCATCCTGCATGCCTGGTATCCTGTAGAGGCCTTCTAGCCCCAAACCTGTAAAGAAAGAAAATAGCATCATAGAATTAAACCTTCTCCATAGTCAGTTCAAGGCATGTTTTAATGTATTAATAGTTTAGGATACATCTATTAAACTGATGCAAACTTTACCATGGCTGTACAAAAGTTCAGGTACAAGAATGAAACATTTGAAAGATTATGAAAGCCTGCACTTTCCTCAAATATCAAAACAAAGTATTTCCACTAATAACTGTATGTTTGTGTATAGTACATAACACATAGGCATGATTGCATATCTCTATGCGCTTTACAGAGCAGAATACGGGGGTGGAAATGGTGTACTGGACTCATAATTGTGAGATTTGAAAAAGTATCAAATAAATATTGTTTCAAATTACTTCTGAACTTTTCATGTGTTTCTATATTTCCAAGGTATTCCGGCAAGTCATTCGATAGAACAGTGGCTGCATATGAAAATGACCTTTCCCGTAAGATTTAGTTTGTGGGACACTAGGGCTCCAGCTTTAACCTCACAACATATTTCTACTCTTGTGCTTTAGAAAAGTCCCCCTTAACCCCTATAGCAGAACAGATGTAACATAAGGCTTTGCAGTTTTTATATTTATATAAACTGTAACTCTACCCAATTGTGCAAAATTGAATACAAGCACCGAGTTAGACGTACCTCTGCTTTCGATTTCCTCCACACATCTCTCTACGACGAGTGATGTAGTGACACCATGTGCTCTGGCTAGAGTGGTCAGATCAACGCTGTAGACTCTCTTGATCAGCCTCAGATCTGGTGTGCAATCCCTTGGGACTCTCTTTGAGCACTGCTTGTGGGTACTAAGACCACAGTCTGGAAGGAGACAAAAGATGACAGGTGGTAATTGGTTAAAGAAATGTATATAAGGTAATGGTTTCATCAGTTGACAGGTGGTAATGTGTTTAAAGAGATGTATCTAAGGTAATGGGTTTCCTCAATTGACAGCTGGTAATGGGCTTTAAGAAATGTATATAAGGTAATAGTTTCATCAGTTGACAGGTGGTAATGGGTTTAAAAAAATGTATTTAAGGTAATGGTTTCATCAGTTGACAGGTGGTAATGGGTTTAAAGAGATGTATCTAAGGTAATGGGTTTCCTCAATTGACAGCTGGTAATGGGCTTTAAGAAATGTATATAAGGTAATAGTTTCATCAGTTGACAGGTGGTAATGGTTTAAAAAATGTATTTAAGGTAATGGTTTCATCAGTTGACAAATGGTAATGGGGTTTTAGCAAATGTATATAAGGTAATCGTTTCATCAATCGACAGATGATAAAGGGTTTTTAGAAACGTATTTAAGGTAATAGTTTCATCAGTATTTATAAAATACACGGTAGCAAATATTTGTAGCTCATAATAGTTACCTTCATATTCTTCATAATTTCGAGGAAAAAAAGAAGAAGATTATACAAAATGGTTGCTGCTAAGTTAAATGTCAGGTAACTTCCCTCCAGTGAAGCCTGACATCAACTAAACAATTACCGGTTCATTCTCTTCATCTGGTATATGCACATCAGATATAGGGGCCTAGAATACCAATATCATAATCATGAATATCTCACATTATATTGAGTAGGGCAGGTGTGAATTTCGTAAAGCATTGCTAGTTTTTAATGTTACAGCATTCTATCTATGCATGGTTTAACAAAAAAATGTTTGCTTCTTTCAAATGATCAAATCACTGATTGTGGAGAATCCAAGCCCTAGTATTTTAGGCCAAGTAAATGTATATGTATACCACCCCTGCCCAAATGGAGTGACTTTTAACAGTTTAAAGCTAGGGCCAAAGCTGTTATACCAACCTGTACACTTGACTCCTTGACTCTTCAAACCCCATAGGAAGTTACCACAGAACATACACCAGTTAAGACCAACAAACGTGTGCACCTGAAGAAGAAAAAGAGCAGTATTAATAAATGCTTTACATCATTACATTAACACTTTCATAACTGTGTGGCATGTAAATGAATTTGGATGTATTCTAATGGGAAATTTATGTCCTGAAACCTGTGAAACCTACTTCAGTGGAACAAATGCATGTACATGTATCTACTATTTTTCAATTTTGTGCACAGTGACAAATTAAACAGACTCAAAATCTGCTGCTTTTATCTTTCTCTAGTCAATACACTAGGTAGGGGTTGATCTCTAATCACCCAATCCCTCAAAAGGCCTGTTTTCATCAGCTCGAGATTACCAAATATCCCGCTATTTGAACTATCCCGATCGCAAATTATCTAATTAATTTGCGTTTTCATCAGCCGAAGTTGCAAATAGTGGGATGTTTGGTCAAAATTATCATCCCAAGATATCTTGGGACAGTTTGCAAAATATCCCGCTACGTCTTCACCAGCCCGAAGACCCGCACTATACGCGAACGCTGAGCAAAATATCTCGAGCTCAAGTTTCAAGTTTCGAGGTAAAGTCTCAAGATTATTTCCCAAATCAGAAATAGCAGGCTATTTGGCAATTTTGAGCTGATGAGGGCAGGCCTAAAGAGTAGGTCTTTTGGTTTCTTATCTAGAGGCACATGCACTTCCCTTCTTTACAACTCCAGACATATGATGAAATAAACACCATCAAGCTCAAATACATGTCACCTGTATACATGTACATAATTACAACTGATTCATAGCTCACGATAGACCACTAATAGCTTCCAGTCTCCTATAAGATGAGGAAGCTAAAAGATAATATTCTCTTTTATCTAAGTAACAGTATATTCCCATAATGGAAGAAAGGCTTCAATCCTCCATTTTATAGAGATGAAATGTAGTGAGGCATTGATTTCTCACTTAACTGTATCCAGTGTGCTCTAATTGGTCTAAAGCCAAAACAGATGAATAATCATAAGTCACCATCAAGTAATTATTCCCACTTTTAGTATGGAGGGTTCATTTTATTTGCCACATCCTCAATCGGAATGTGAATTGAAGATAAAACAGGATGGGATTCAAGTAAAACGTTTGGACGCGCAGGACTTTCAAATACAACAATTAGCACATCATAACAAGGTTCAGCTTCAAAATTAGTTTCTTCTAAGTATGTAATTAGCAAATCATTACTGTCTATTTAACGGAAGGGCACGGAGTGATGTGGGCAGATCAGAATCTTATGGATAGAAGCATAGAGACCTGCCGTTCACAATATTATGGAAGGATTGGCTAGTAGTGTAGTAGTAGTAGACTTTATTGGACAACTTGTTTAGCACAGGGCTAATCTGCCACAAGGTCCAGATAGGTGTTGCTTCTGCTCCATACTAGATCATGACGACAATAAATTGCTAACTAGTATGTACAATTTATCATAAATCTATAAGTTGTGAGATGGATATTTTTTCTTTATCCCCTATATTTCAGTTCCAGTTCAAACAAAGGGGCAAACTCAAACCTTATACAAGGCTATGAACACAATAGTTGCCCCTACATCTGCCAGAGTGGTAATATCTTATTCTCACCTTAAAGACATGATCTTTTTCAACGGTGATTGGACCCGGGAATGGCCTGGTATTCCGACCATCGACCTGAAAGAAAGAAGGAATGGAAATAATAAATAATGTACAGTATGTAAACAATAAAGAGGGTAGCACTGATGAATAGAATATCCAGGAAGCAGCGGAGCGTGACTGCAGTGGAAGACAGCTTTAAGGCATGGAATGGGGCAGTTTGGCAGTGGCCACAAATGAAGCATGGGAACAAAGGGCACTACACCACAGTAGCACCCGTACAACCTGATATATCTGATAGATATGAAGTGCTATATTTCTTTCTGGAAAGAAGCACTGTATAGCCCTGGTTCACATTTCAATCCTAGCCAGTCTTGGAACTGATAGGACATTACAATGCAGTAATTTGCCTCTCCATATCTACACTAAGACTGGTTTAAGCTATAATGAGTACCTGTTTAAAAGGATTTCTAGAGGGGGTAGAGATCTAAACTCCAACAGCCTACTCACCATGGAGTTTTTGGTAGGAGGGCCTGGTGGAGAGGTATCAGGCATACCGGTACTTGGTGTTGTACTGCCGTTACTCCCCTGCGGCCTCATGAACGTAGCCTGTTTGGAGTATTTGTCATAGATGGGCTCCTCAAATTCAATGCGTCCGATGTAATCTGCTGCTTTTGTCTCGACGTACATGGTGATAAGCCCGTCGGCCACCAAGTCGTGTACAGTGTCGAAACGCTTGTCTGCGACATAGTGTTGCCCATCGAAATAAAGCCTGAAGTGTTTTGTTGCACCAAGCAATCTAAAGAAGAAAGAGAAGAAATAAAACAATTATAATACATGTAGATCAGAAGATTAATGTGTGTTGAGAGTCACAAAGAAGGTTTGGAATCATGATCTTCTTTGTTGAAAAGATAAAGTCAGGTCAAAATAGGTAGCTTTACAAAGCATGGTAGCTCTATAAGCTTTCAAACATATATGTATATGAACATTTACTTCACCTTCACATTTTGATTGTTTCCAAAGGAAAGTGAATGTATCTGTAGGCAATATGCTTAACAGGACTAATCAATTCATCATTTCAGTAGCATAATATGTTTTATACATGTATGGAGATGTAGACAATTTAATGAATAAAATATATTAAATACATTTTCCTTCACTAAGAAAATTTGATCATCTTGACTGTACATGTATGTCTCTTATCCTCATTTTTGTTTTATCACTGCAGGCTGTTCATGCACGGTCTTATCTCTCTTTTGAACATTATGCACCCCCCTCTCTCAACAGGCTCGAAGCATGCTGATGATTGACATACAAACCCAACACTAATGCACCCCACTTCCCTTTTCTCACCTAATCCCTCTCACACACTTCCCCTAACACCACTTTATCCCACAAGTTCCTCTATCATCACTCTCAAAGCCACCTCATCTCTGATGCATTCCAGCAAACTCTGTGATTTTTTTATGCTTCTCTAGCTACCCCACTGACTACCAGAAATTCACCCTGTGTTAAACCCACTCAAGTTAGATGCATCTTGGCAGGAAGGGGGTTAAGGGGGTTTAAACAAACTCAGTACTGGGATTCAAGCACTTCCCACCAAAACCCACTGACCAGAAATTCATCTGGTATTAAAACCGTTCAGTTGCAACTCTCCTGGCATGATGGGGGTTAAGGGGGTTAAAACAAACTTGGCGTATTATCCTCTTTCAGGCTATCATCCTCCCCAAAGCCTTTGTACTTTGGCAGAATTCAGCCAGCTTCTCTGAGTCTTCTCATCCTCCTTACCTCCATGATAACATGTAACACCAGAAAATATTCGCTGCGCACAGAAAGCATACAGGATCTCCACATTATCGAATAGGAAGGGTTAAGAAATTAAACATATTCCGGTTCATTTCCTTAACTCCTTTCAGTCATCATTTCCTCCCTCTAATCAGAGAACCTAGCTTCCTCTTTACCACAAAACCTAACCCCTTCTGACGATTAACCTATTATAATCAAGAATAAGATATTTTTAACTCTCTCTCATCCAGTAATACAACTTAGTTTTAAAATTAGTATAGAAATTAGTCAGTGTTTTTGCAATGTCATGCCTTCGAATCCTTACAATCCCTATGGGATAGGAAATGGATTGTCAAGTGTTAAACATATTATCCTCATTTCCCGAGATATATACCACCCATACTGCAATGATTCTTCAAAGGCACACCATACACTTCCGTAAAACCAGGAAGAAAACTATCCTCCAAGATTATAATATTAAGACTGCCTGAAATGTAAATGACATAATTAGTCCTACAAAGAGGACAGGCTGCTCTCCCTATTACTTCCAAATTGTAATGATTCGTATCTTCGTCATTGAATAGTTTGAGAAAAAAATACTTCATACTCAATGCACAGTCCTTTATTTTATCAGTATTTTTTAGCTTCAAATGTTATACAGTCAAACCTAGCTGTCTATAGCGACAGCCCAAGGGAAACACAAAAAGTGGTCTTTGTAGACAGGTTCCTTTTAATAGTACATGCTTCAATGAGAAAGCACTTTCAAGGGAAACAAAAAATGTGGTCTTTGTAGACAGGTGGTCACTAAAGCAGGTTTGACTGTATGACTGTTAGGAGCCAGAAGGGCGCGCGACTCAACTACTTTAATATCGAGTTAATGCCCTTCTGGCTCCAAACAGAAAAGAGAAATGGTCAAGAAGACTAAGTGGCTGAAGTGAAGAGATTCCATGCAATGAGTGTTCAATTAGGTGAAGGAAGGTGTTCAAACCAGACGGAACCTAACCCAGGAAATGTCACACCGTCACGGCCCAATAAAACTGCTTTGTTGCTGCCACAATCGTGATAGGAAATGGTCAATTTGAACAATGAACTTGATGCAAGCATTCGTTCGTCTCGGTTGAAATACATTAAGGTCACAGTTGATTTGCTAATTCACTGTGTGGTTTTTCTTTGATAATCCTTTATTTTGTATACGGCTATGAATAATTCATTGTGCAACTTTTTCGTTTGCAATCCCTTTTTTCTGTTAAGGCATTGTAGAATGACAAGAACTGAATCTGCATTTGTCAAAATACGCTATCTTCCTCATTCTCAGATATTAAGATAACTTTGAACAAAATGTCATTGGGGATTACTCTGATATCCTATATTTAAAAGAATTGGCAGATGTATATTGTTTTTTCATGAACATTTGATTGAATGAAAGTAAAATAGTTGATATCTATCCAGCCTTCATCATGGTCAGGCCAAGGCCTGTTTTATCAGATGCAGCCAAAATTAGAATGTGATTATTACAGACCTATTACAGAACTAGACATAATACTTGTTTGGAACAAGTATAGGTGGGCTGGTCAACTAAAGTTTGAAAACAAAATAGAGCAAAAATAAGCGAGAAACTGCTTTAAAATTCTTAATAAACAATATCATGTAGATTCAGTACGTGAACGAAATTCACCTTCTATAGTCATAACACGCAAATTGTGAAATTTCTGACATAAGGCCTTTAATCAAAATTTTCACTCTGATGACGTCATCAAAATGAAAAATGGTTATTATTGAACTTGTAGAGAATTATCTTAGCTACAACATATCGAAATTTTTAAAGAAAATTGATCAATATATACAGAGATACAATTAATTTTACATAAATATGCTGACTTCATAATATGCAAATTCGTATTTTGAGTTCCAAGGCCATTATGATTATGTCACGATACACTTAATGGCAAAATGAGACATGGAATCATATCTCCGACTCATACTTTATCTAAATATGAAAAAAAATTGAAGGTCACGGTTCATTCCAAAGAGCTATAATGGGTTTTGTATAGGCATGTTCTTGCCCATATATGCTATGTATTAAAAGAGCTCGCGCGCACGGTCATTTATCTTGAATTACGCTCATCTTGTTATTAATGGTCATAAAGAGATAAACATGGTATCAAATTCCTCGAAAAAATATGAGAAATATGATAAAAGAAAAAAAAATGGCGATTCTATGTTTTGTAATGGTGTTACGCGCGAAAACGCGCGCGCATGTGCGTGTGCGCGATTTTTTATAAAATGCTTAAAATGACCTGAAACGTATGCAAAATAAATTTGAGACGATTTAGAGCATTTAAAAATTTTGCGCGCGCACTGACGCGCGGACGTACGCGCACGCGCGTGTTTTTGGACATGAAATTGACCGGATTGATATTGACCTTGATCATGATAAATATGAATGAGAAATACCTTTTGGTTATGAAGATATGATCATGAGTTGATTTTCAGAAAATTTCACAAAATGGCGCCTAGATGACGTCATCAGTCAAGGTCAAGGTTGAAAACCTTACCTTGTTTTGTCCATATGCCTATACATATGTGTGCCAAATTTCAAGATATTTGGTTGAACCATTTCAAAGTTATCTTGTTAACAAAAAAGTGGTTCAAAATAAGAAAAATAAACTAGACATATAATACTTGTTTGGAACAAGTATAGGTGGGCTGGTCAACTAACATTTGAGACAAAATAGAGCAAAAATAAGCGACATACTGCTTACAAATTCTTAAAAGACAATATCATGTAGATTCATAACGTGAACTAAATTCACCTTCTATAGGCATAACACGCAAATTATGAAGTTTTTGACATGAGGCCTTTAATCAAAATTTTCACTATGATGACGTCATCAAAATAAAAAATGGTTATTACTGCGCTTGTAGAGAATTGTCTTAGCTACAACATATCGAAATTTTGAAGAAAATTGAGCAATATTTACAGAGATACAATCAATTTTACATAAATATGCTGACGTCATAATATGCAAATTCGTATTTTGAGTTCCAAGGCCATTGTGATGATGTCACGATACACTTAATGGCCAAATGAGACATGGAATCATATTTCCGACTCATACTCTATCTTAATATGAAAAAAAATTGAGGATCCCGGTGCATTCCAAAGAGCTATAACGGATTTTGTATAGGCATGTTTTTGCCCATATATGCTATGTATTAAAAGACCTCGCGCGCACTGACATTTATCTTGAATTTACGCTCATCTTGTTAATAATGGTCATAAAGAGATAAACATGGAATCAAATTCCTTGAAAAAATATGAGAAATATCATGAAAGAAAAAAAAATGGCGATTCTATGTTTTGTAATGGTGTTACGCGCGAAAACGCGCGCGCATGCTCGTACGCGCGATTTTTTATAAAATGCTTAAATTGACCTGAAACGTATGCAAAATAAATTTGAGACGATTTTGAGCATTTACAATTTTTGCGCGCGCACTTACGCGCGGACGTGCGCGCACGCGCGCGTTTTTTGACCTGAAATTGACCGGACTGATATTGACCTTGATCATGATAAATATGAATGAGAAATAACTTACCGTTATGAAGTTATGAGCATAAGTAAATTTTCAGAAAATTTCACAAAATGGCGCCTAGATGACGTCATCAGTCAAGGTCAAGGTTGAAAACCTTACTTTGTTTTGTCCATATGGCTATACATATGTGTGCTAAATATCAAATCATTTGATTGAGCCATTTTCAACTTATCTTGCTAACAAAAAAGTGGGTCGAAATAAGAAAAATAAATAAATAAATAAATAAATAAATAAATAATAATAAAGGCAATTTTAACAAAAATATAAGGTGGTCTGTATTAGATACAGCCCACCTGATAAATAAATAATAAAGGCGATTTTAACAAAAATATAAGGTGGTCTGTATTAGATACAGCCCACCTGAAAATAGACAAAAGGAATGAAAGATAGAAAGGTAGAGAGAGAGAGAGAGAGAGAAAGGGAAAGAGAGAGAAAGAAAGAGAAAGAAAGAGAGAGAGAGAGAGGTAGAGAGGGAGAGAGAGAGAGGAAGAGAGAGAGAGAGGGAGAGAGAGGGAGAGAGTTGGGGGCTGTTTTCTCAGATGCAAGCCAAAATTAGTTCTAAGGTGATTTACCACAGACCTAATATACAGAAACGTAAACTATAAAAAAAAAAAAAGATAGAGAGAGTGAGAGATAGAGAGGGGTAGACATATCATGAGTTAACCAAAACTGTCCCACATAAAATTTTGAAAATGGAATTGCGTTCAAGGACTGGACATGGTATAATGTGAGTGTGACCATGACCAATGATAGAAGATAAAGGAGATATGATTCTAAAATAGACCCGAGAGTATACAATGCTAAGCCCTGCTTAATGCACTTCCCTTGTTTTCTTGGTGTGCAAAATGAGTAATAGTTTCACTCTAATTACCCCAAAAGTTTGTAACCAGCACTGTCTGTCTGTGTATGTGAAGATAATGACCATATATAGCCAGTAGGGCATCAAGTTATGTACTTTGAGACAGACTTAATAACCTTCTTGTTCTCAAAATATGAACTAATAATAGCCACACTAAAACAGTGAGTACATATCCATCCCAGAGGCTGCTAACAAGTTTCTGTACTACTACATAAAAATCACACATTTACATGTAGATGTACACAATTGAAAGAACTAAAATATCCAGTCACATCTTTCATCCTTCTACAACAACGGCACTCAAATGGCATTCAAAGGCCACAAACTCAACAAAAATTCAAATGTTTCATATTTTTTCGTTTCAAGCCATGATTTTCACAGCTTACATCACAACATTACACATTTGTAAACAACTTTAAATGACAGACATACAGATTAATTCAACAAATTAGTTTTGTCTACAAATACGGAAACAAAATATCATGAGTATTCTATAGAGACTGATCTACTCGCTGGCAACTGCCCAAACGCTATGCACATTGACTACATTGAGCTTAGGCTGTGTGGACTATTTACTTCTTGAGGGGAAATTGAATTCATCAGAATGTGTCAGGAAAAGATGTAGACAAACAATATTTTGTTACACTGACATTGGCCGACATTTATCTAATTTTAGATTTTTCAAACAATGGGAAACTTTAAAGGTGCCATGATCATTTAATTTTCTCAACTGTTTTTCTCAAATTGTAAAATGTTCTTCAAAAGATTACCATAAATAATGTATTAAAACTGAATGCCCATATATTTAAATCACCTTCTTTAAACAGTTATGTTCTATTTATTCACTATCTTTGGAAGAGGAAAGTACAAATTCCTATTTCCTGTTTACATCCTTCAAGCTCACATATAATTCTACCACTTGGTAATTCCATTCAGGGAGCATATTTATTTACAACTGAAATTACACAAACAGTAAATAGGAAATCTAATCAAACTGTTAAACTATTCATTCAATCAAAATACTTTCAGCATGCTAGAAATCAACATGCTCCCAAAATTGAAAACAGATATTTTGGCAACATTCTTTCATGAATGAATGAACAAGTATATTTGGCACATTGCTCATATAAACCATTTGAATGTCAGACATTAAAAATATGTTAGTTACAGGCCAATTTATGAAGAGAGGGGAAGCCGAGTATGAAAAGTGAGGCAAATATTTGTAGCCAGACTATATTTTTCAAAGGGTGGCTTAATGCAATGAAAACAAAATCCTGACCATTAATGACTCAATGGTATTTAGACTAATGAGATCACTCAGAAAATATCAGCCTATACGTCTACCAAAAATGAAAATCAAAATATTTTCACATTGAAATTCAGGTGTATGCCTACTGTAGTCAAAAGAAACTGTTTTTGTCCAATGTCACATATTGTGCAGTACTGCAGTTTAACTGTAAATTGCCAAAAATATGTTTATTCCTATCCATGTCTGAGATTTTTTGTACAAAACTAATGAAAGTTGGGAAATAGTTTTTCAAAAAAATATTGTGACCAGATTTTGAATTAGATTGATGTACATGAAAGTAGCATATGACACAGGTGCTCCACATAAATTGGTTTTACCCATGATCAGGCCTTTAAATTTTAAAATTTAAATTTTAAGATTTTTGGGTCCGTCGCAAAGGGCAATACAACAACTTTTTTTTTAAAGCCTCACTCTCATCTGATGAGAGCTACAAGTGTTTTAACTCTGTGTTTATTGTATATGAGGTAACAACCTTTAGGCTCCAAACAGATGATATATCCTGCCGATCAGTTTAGATACCATTAACCATCACTTCATCAGGTGGTTGAACAATCTAAGGTGAGGGGGGAAACTTCATAAAAAGTGACCCCGACCCGTCTTTATCACCTGCCCCTTCCCATCATCTATAGCTAGCGCTGTGATGATTAGATGCCCCCGCATTACGCTTGTTAAACCTGAACCAAGATTGGCCGTTACCCTTACGTCAATGCACCCCTCCACTCCCCTAAAACCATGCGCACAGGTTTTCACGCGAGATAATCAAGAAGAATTTAGCTACGGAGGGTAAAGCGATCACGCGAAGGTTGGAGCATTTACTCTGATTAATCGATGCAGCTGCTCTGCGCTGTTCAATTATTATGCGACCATTAAGTTCAGCTTAATTACGGGATCTTTCAACAGGATTACATCTCTGGGACACTTGCGTGTCAGGTTTATGTCATAAATTAATGATTTTACAAGCAAGCTGCCTCTGGATTCATTGAGCATGTTATGTTTGATATCATCAAATCCTCACAGAGATTACTACATGTTTTGCAAGCCAAGAGTTGTATTTCATACGGTAAATGCATTCTAATTTATTCCTAAAATGTTTTAAATGTTTCAAAGTGCCTACAGTGTATACATGAGTGTCAGCAGACCAGGAATTTTCATTTAAAAAAAAAAGCTTTATTTAAAACCAAATCATTAATATTTTGCGATATCTTTTTTTTATAAATCTGGTAGCACTTTGTTTTAAAATCTCTGGAAGGTGAAAGTTCACTAAATAAATCAAAGAAACTAAATTTATTCATACTATTCTCAAAGGCTAATCCACGCATAAAACGCACCATTGAGGTATCCAACACACGTGTTGTGCAGCAGGACTGTTTGGTAGGTAGACAAAGTCAAGCGTTCTGACACTATCCCAGTCCAAATTGTATGTGCCCCACACCATGTTTCTCTTGCGATCAATGATTCATCACAAATTAAATTATATATTTCAGATATGATATCTCATACATGTACACTTCCTAATCCCTTGTTATCTCACTAGAATCCTGGAACACCTTCATCTTTATTTAAGGCTTGCCCTCATTCTAAGTTTGCCAGATTAAGGTCAACAGCGTGTTATAGGCTGTAATATTCACTCTACTTGCGAAATCATTTAGAGAACGCATTTAGGAACAGCTGCCCGAGTTGCGTCGTCTTCGTCGGGCGAGGAGAAATATTAACCATAATCTCCCCCCTGATAGGGTCATCAGAGATTGCTTTAGCAGTTAAGATATATTATTAATATAGAGAGGAAAAGAGATAACAGGCATCTTTCAGGCTTGATTGGTGATCTCATGTACCTATCAGAACCTATCTGTTGCTCTCTTCAACAATGAGGGCAGCCAGCTGCCTCCAAACAGGCGCCGTTCACATATGAGTTCTAAAACTTGATCAGATGTGAACCCTGTCAAAAATGAAGGCAGAGGGCTGCCCTGATTAGGCTCCATTCACATACAGAATGATTCTCAGAATCATTAGTAAATGAAAGCTCAATTAAATATGAAGGCAGATCGAGGGCTGCCCCCGAACAAAATGATTATTAGAGTCAATCTCAAATGAAACCTCAGTTTAATATGAAGGCAGTTGGCTAAACCCAAACAGTCTCTCTTCCCATCATGATGAGGGTTCTGCTGTTAGCAGGACAATCTATCAAACTCTTATCAACAAGCTCGTCAGGAATCCCTTATTAATTTTATCTCCATCTCACCATCTACTCATCTAGCCCTCAACCATTCATGTTTTTTCGATCCAGGAGTAGCTCCTGCTTCAGCTGGTAAGATGAAGTGCATGTTGGCTTCTAATGTGATTCATTATACCATTAAGGTAACAAGGTATCCTCTGTGATACCAACAGGACATACAAGTATCCCACGATGCATTGCAAGACTGACACGTCTGGTCTTGGTAGGACAAGTGCGTTTCACCTCATATTCACCCTGAATCGCCTGTCTAACCCTCATCCATGAAAATCATCTTAGTAGTCAAAAATTCATCTCACACATGGGCATCACATGTTTAAAAGGACTTGCCGATTTGCCCCCATTTTTTTTGCAGAATTAATATTCCTTAAAATGTTAACAACTTTAGAGTTCCCTTAACTTTCAAAGGTTATGATTAAGATGATGATATTTTTTAACCTATCTGAACCCATGACTGTTTAGTGCAGGCCATGATAGGGTTTTGTCTCATTTTCACTGGCACAACATGAAGCAGAACGTTTGTCCTCAAACAACGGTTTGATAATGCGCTCATGTCTTCACTCCTCCAAAACAGAGGGTGTCAATTATGATGGTTGTACTTCACACCTTTCAAATTGTGTCTTTTCTTTTTACAATCCTTGTCTGGAAAACACAAGACATGTCAGCATGCCATTGTCTTTATTTTACTTAAAACTCCTAGAGAGAAAAAACTGTGCATAGTATGCAAGCAGGTTAGGACTTTTGTCATTCCATTTTTTCCCAAAGATGGTGTTAAAAAAAGAAAAATCTCAGCATATCTCTACTTCTAAACAGACGTAGGAGAATAATGACAACAATAAAATAACAGAAAATGTGATGAAATTTTCATTTTTTTCTCTTTCTTTGCTTTGCATGAATATATCTGAAGGTTACCTTACTGATTTAGATAAGGGGGTGCATGGGGAGACTTAATAATAAGCATCATACATTGCATTGTATCCATCCAGACATTACTGACTATACATTACTTCAAGCAATCAATCATAGAAATGTCTGAAGCTTCATAGCAGATGCTCAAGAACTTCTCTTCGTGGGTTAGCAGATGAACTTTACAAAAGTTCAAGCACTTTTAGTGCTAAGTAGGATATTATTAATTAGTTGCATGTCGTAAAGTACACATGTACAGAGTTATTTCTTAACAGGCTATTAACGACAGGACACAGTAGATGCCTACATGGTGTCTTCACACGAATCCTCTAGAGTAATACTGTCTATCTCAACACCCACAATGCTTCATGTAGCGCCTGTCCGACAGGAGCCTCTCGCTTCAAGTTGAATTAAAAGACCAAAGACAGATGCCAAACAAGGCGTGAGAAGGGGCGATAAAGCACCGGATCCTGTTAAAAATCACCCCCTTGAACAAATTGGAGTTGGTCCCAAGATGACCCTTGCTTGCCCAATTTATGAATGGAGTCGCTCTCTGTTAAGAACGAGGGGAAGGGCGAGATTAGTACCGATTAGGAAAGCGTAAATGTACAATGGTGGAGGGCTCAAGGCTCTTGTCAAGATAATTTTCATATAATGAACTTGGCACCTTGCCATGAGCGATTGATGATGTTTACATGAGGAACCATAGCATCTTTGTTTATCTAGCTTCTTCCTGTCGAGCGAGCGCAAGAAGGGATAAAGCGGTAATTAAGAAAGGAGAGATTGCGGAAGGAAGAAGGAGTGGCTGAATGTTACCTTAGACCGAGGGTGAAGCTTCCTCGTGCTCTGAGACTCTCCCGGATCAAATAGCTGCCATCCCCTCCGTTTGTAAGCAATTTATCGGCCTCTTCCCGCGAAACCGGGCCATGGAATCTGCAAGAACAAGAGTTTATGAGAAGGACGATGAGCTGAGATGATAGGGGCGTTGGATGGCTTGGATAATTACATGTGAGGAAGTAATAGATTTGAAGAGTGGTCAACCACTAATAGTAGTATAGAACCTCTGGGAGTGGATTCAACTTGTTTTTTAGATGGACTGATTAATGATCCCAGTGGGATTTCAAGTTAATCTCATGTCAACAAGACAATTCTTTACAATCAAAATGTTTACTTGCTCATTCTTATCATTTTTCATACAGAAGCATAATGCTACTGGATCTCCATTTCTACAAAGAGCAAAAAGCAATCATCTTGTCTGTGTTTTTTGACAGGACGTGGCTGATTAATATGATTATATAATACTGAACATTGTTGTACATCAGTTAAATATTCATTTCCAAAATTACTTCTCTCTTCATAAATCTTAATAATAAAGAGAAACAAGAGATGATAAAACAATAATTCTAAGAAATGGCAAAAACTCCATACCATATAGGGCTAAAAGTAACGGTGACTAGAAGTTGACTTAACAAATGAAAAGTGTCATAAAAAGGCACATACAAAATTGGCAATCTTTCTTCAGTATTTTGTGCATATTTATAATAAAGTAGGCTCCCTGTTGGCAAAATAAGTGATTTGGCTAATGAAAATTACAACAGAATTTTAACAATATGATATGGTGAATACAAATCTTTGTTAAATTTTTAACTGACTGACCTGACCTCCATAAATCAAGGAGTATATACTCTTTCAAAGAACTTTAAATGAAATTCCAATTTATATTTCTGTGCATCTGTAAGAAAGTTTCTATCACCATTCATCTCCCATTTGTTTAAATGTCTGTTTTAGGATATTCAGGGGAAGCTAGAAGCACATACAAGACTGGGGAGGGCCTCTTAGAATAAATAAAACCCTTCCTCCGATGACACCTCTCTCTTGGGTCAGGGTAATTATTACATGAAGGTCTTTACATGATACCCCTTAAGATCTTTGTTTACTTTAATGGACATATTAGTCACTTATGTTTGCATTAAGTTCCATCCCATGTCCATCAACCAATCATTAACAAGGTTATAGGGTAATTACATCTTGTAAAGCTTCCTCTATTTGGTCTGTTTGCTGCTAATTATATTTTGTGGTCATGATTTTTATGGGTTTGCCGTTGTTGATTATAACTCAACTGTGCAGGGTTACCAGGGTATGGGCAAGAAAATGGAGTTAGGTTGCACAACCAATTAAAAACAATACTAAATTTAAAAATTCATGAGAAAATAACAAACTCCAGAAGTGTTAATCTCTAATCTTACTATACATTTACTATACATTTAACCTAGTTTTTCAGTTTTTAATGCCATGTTTGCTTATCAAAATTTGTCTGAGATTGATCAGAGTAGAACAAATTTTTGACTTTAATTTATATCACTTTGAATACTCAATATAAGATAATTATAGATACAAAGAACAATATAATCAAAGGCATGGAGGTTTGGTTGGCAAACATATCCCCAGAAACAAAAACTTAACAAATTAAATTCCTGAAAATCAATTTAATAAAACAGGCGTAGCAACAATGCCACCTGCAAGAGCACCATTTTGTTTGTATTTAATATAATGACTTTGCAGGTGTTTTCTATTGGGTGAAAAATCTCTTATCATTTCAAACTATTAACCAACTTCTTTATCCTGATATCAAGATGCTGCAGAAAAGTCTCGAATCCTGAGCAAAGTTTTCAGAAGTTATGAAAGTTAATAAATCTTTTCCTTTCTAATCCTCATGCTCTCAGAGAGAGAGAGAGAGAGGGGGGGCAATCCTGGTTTAGAAAGCCCTCTACAGTGCCCCAAGTTCCCCAACCCTAATTGTGATCCTAGTTGTGATACAGACTCGTTATCAATAATTGCAGGTTTTATATTCTTCCTCTCTCATATTGTGTGATAACCTGTGCAGGAGTATTCTCTAGTCATTTCCCCTATCAAGATACCCCCTCCCCTAGGAGCTACGATCATGTCATTTTATTTTATAGCGCATGATGTCATTCTTTTGTACGTGCCTACTTTCAATAGGCAGACCTGGATGCTTTGACTAATCCAATTTGATTAAAAAAACATACCCGGTACATACATGGTCTTTGTCTTCCAGTTTGGGAGTTACTGGACAATTTTCAGGAACATATAGTTTGAAGATAGACATAAGTTATAGTGGGCACACCAATATATTATTTTTCATTTGGGAGGGGGAGGGGGTGCTTAGCTATACCATGGTTCCATGTCTAATGACATGCCGGAATTCATATCTTACCTCTGAAACTTATAACATTTTCAGCTGAAAAATAAGTATGATCATTAAAAAAAAGAGCAACAAAAAGTAGAATTGACATTGACAATCAAGTGAAAAAATATTTTTTGTGCCAAAAGAAGGGGGTAAGGTGGGGTTAGAATAGAGGTAATTACCAAAACAAGTTGTTTCAAAGTTACCCCCCTCTTGGACGGTAATAACTCTTGTTTGGTGGAAATTGCAGAAGGAAATACCCCACTGGGTGAGATGCAGCCCTTCTATATGGGGTCTAATAGGCTTAATTTAAGCACATTACACCATCATGTACCGGTACTTAAACCTTTTAAAAGTGCACTTGCCATGTGAGCATACATGTCACTGCAACCAATGTGAATAGGAACATTGGATTAGGAAAGAGATTAAATCAGTTTAAATGAAAAATAATTTCTCTTTAAACATAAAATACCCCCAAAACAAACTAACAAAAACAGGTTTAAGTAGAATCCCCCATGAGTACTTGAAATATGAACCTGAATTACCTTTAAAACTTAAGGATTAAAAGAAAAAATGTTGCCACTATCATTTTCATTAGGAAGATTACACTGTGATATATTCTAATACCATCCATGAAAAAAAAAAATTAAGTTTTTTTTTAAACCGTTTTTTTTAGAAGAAAAAAATGTATTAAAGCATTCATAGCTGAGAAATATCAGCCCAAAGAGGGTGTAAAAAAAAAGAAAGAAGATTTCTGACCGACCGACCCATGTTTTGACACCTAAAGGGCCATACAACATTTTTCTTTTAAGGCCTAATGAACGATTACTTACTCATCTCCATAATGTGGCGGGCCATAGACTCCTATCGACTGGCAAGGGATTAATCTGGGTTTGGGTGCTTCTAACTGTAGATGATATACTGCAAAGATATAAACAAAAAATAAAATAAAAGGTAATTAGTATAAATCCAAGAATTAAAAAAAAAAAATCATCAGAGTTCTCACATCAAGTAAAGAAATGAAAAAGAAATATATGAATAATGTGAACAACTAAATTATTTATACCCTTACCAAGGATTGTAATTTTAGATGTGGGTGAAAAAGGAGAAAAAAAAATCAATTTGGCCCATTTAATGTTTCTTGAAAATGTTAACATAATAAAGATTACATCTAAAAGTATTCAATGAAGGCCCTAATTCAACCAGTCCGCCAATCATTCATAAGTTACAAAAAAATCAAAAAACATCAAATTTACAAAGGGTATGAATAATTGAGTTGTTAACTGTATATAATTAACTGTACAATAATTAAATTTTTCATATATATTTTAAAAATTCTTTGTGATGACATATCAAAACCTAATTTTGGGCAATAACATTCACATACTGAATCAAAGGAGAATGATGATAAAATTATTATTGGATTAATATAGCAC
This sequence comes from Strongylocentrotus droebachiensis, assembly GCA_035222895.1. Classification (NCBI taxonomy): domain Eukaryota; kingdom Metazoa; phylum Echinodermata; class Echinoidea; order Camarodonta; family Strongylocentrotidae; genus Strongylocentrotus; species Strongylocentrotus droebachiensis. The sequence goes on from JAVYIG010003948.1 coordinate 53,660, forward strand.
CTTTTCCACAGGATGCAAGGTGCTGGTTCTGATAAAATGTCCACAAAAATTTTATTTCAGTTTAATTTTTTGATCAATTACATGATTTTTAGAAAGTCTTTTGCTTCTTTCAACAATGTCAGAACTCATAAACATAGACACACAAATAATTACCCATAGTTTACATACTTTGGCATATATTTTGTCTGAATGTCTCTCGAAATAGAGAGAATCACAGCTAATAAAATACGAACCAAGCTGAGTTTGTTTGCAAATGAACAGAAATCTACACTTACAAATATATGTACACACTTGTATTATGGAGCAACTGACATCAGAGTCTCCTTTAAATTACTCCATTACTTTCACCCATTTCAAACATCATGGCATCAGAAAAATACCATATTTGCCCGAGATATAAAAATATCCAAGCTGCAGAAGAGCTTATCTCCTGCCCTGCACACACCCAGTATAAATCCACTCTCTCCGCTTCTTAGAACAATTTGATTACCCCCTAGCTTTCCCTTCTTCCACAAGCTTACTCCCTGAGCAACAAATCCTAGAGATCCCTCACAAATTTCATCTCTTTCTGATGTTTTGCACATTTCAAGCACATGTTCACAAATACATTATGACTGCTAAGGAAAATATATAGACAGATATTTCAGGTTACATTATATCCTTGGACAGTCTATCCCATTTTTTCAATTTAACAGCTGGTGAAAAGTGCTCCTATATAAGAGAAAAATTTAGGGAAATCGGATTTAGGGAACAGAGTATTTTGGAGAAAAAAAAACACATTGAAATTTGAAACTGGTTCTGATTTGACATTGACAGTAAATGGGCAAAAATTCCCAGAAAGAATATTTGTAAAAGTAATTCTACATATACAGTAGGCTTGCGGGTGCACCATGTGAGAGAGAGAGAGAGAGAGAGAGGGTTGAGGAGTCCTGAAAATTATACATATGTGGATAAAGTAATTCTACATATGTAGCTAAATTGTACAATTGAATGTTTGAGATAAAACAAAAAAGATCAAGTCAGTTTCTCTCTAAAGGAACATTTACTGGTATTTTAAAATCACAAGATTAGCTTTAAGTGATTGGCCTATCCTTCCTGGGTGGTGTCATGAGGTAACACCCTTACATCATCCTCAACTACCTGTAGAACCTTAGACCAAGTTCAAGAAACTAAACCAGCTCTTGATGTTTATTACAAACAATTCACAGTTACCACAGGCCCCAAGGGGAAAATTAACTTATCGCTTACGACAAAATGCCCTGCTAGAAACCCGACACATTAATCTATCACTACCACAAGTTGAACGGCCACGCTTTCGTTATGATCGAACGAAGAAGAAAAATAGCGGGGAGGATGCCAGGTAATTGGGAGGGCCGTTCGGAACGACAGCGTAGGAACGGCGTCAAAACAGTAACGTTAACGAAAGAAAACAGAAAATTTCCAATGAATGCCCTCTGTATATTATTTCTTTTGATTTCTTGCATGCATGGATGAAATCAAGTGATGAAAACTAACAGGATATCATAAAATAGTATGAAACAGAACTAACTCACTTCTAAAGTCCAAAAATATTTCAAAATGTTTTCGTGATATCATGATAGATACTTTGTAGGACTAGCATCACACAAAAGAATTTCTTCATACCAGGAATTAATTTACTAAACCTGGGTGTGGAATGACAACTAAAAAAGCAGGCCCTGTTGAGAGGGAATATTAAACAACAGGCAGGTATGAGAACCTTTCACTTCTTAAGTAATACTCAATGTTCCTGTGTTCCAGTGCAAATTTTCACTCTGATTAAACTTCAATTTAAAGATGACGTGCTATTTGAAGTTAATATACAACTACTCAGATGATAAACCTAACAAATGAAATGAAACATAATACATGTACATTTGAATTTAAAATCGAGTCATATTTGATAACTTCTAGAATGCAATAACTTTCTTTCTTAAATCCAATTGTTTCTATTTTCAAAGTTCCAAAAATTTAACTCCAAATCAAATCATAAATGAACTTCTACATTTAATTGGTAGCACAGTAGTGCATTTGAAGGGCAAACTGTAATTCACGTATTTCAGATAGAAAGAAAGTGGAAAACAGTTTTTCGCAATCTATTCTGTACACTTTAAGGTCATCTTTAAGAACGTATAAATCATATTTCAACTTGACTCTAAGCAGTTCATAAAGTAACTTTTGTACATTTAGGATTTACTAATTAATATCGGAGTGGGCAGAGTATACAGACGACTCAAATACCCATCATAATCTATCTGGAGCCAACCAAACACAGACCTGACAAGCCAATCACTCGCCGAGACTTCCCCGGTACCCCGAACTCCAAGCCCGGGAATTAAAAGCAGAAATGAGCTGGCCAGATTAGCGCTGTCCGTATCAGAGTCAAACACGCAGAACTCTCGCCGAACTCTCCCTACCCCTCATGATGACATCACCTTGTTGAGGAAATTTGTTGAATTTGCTCACAGAAAATTGAATTTGCAAACCAATTTAGCCGAGTGGGATTCATATATGTCAATGCCTTGAACTAGCAAGCTAAATTTGTTTAGAAAACAGATCAGTCAATTAAAATCATAATCTCGATCATGAGATTTTCACATTGGTGATTATACAGTTGTAAGTAAGATTCCACATAAAATTCTACAACAAATTTTAGTTTAGGATCTGAATATTTTAACTCTATGAAAGACAGGAGTGCTCATAAGACTATTATTTATCAAATCAATTTGGAAAACGAGAGAGCAAACAGATGCATATGAATTATGAATGATAAGAATTATAGGAAGAACAAAATTTAAGTTTAACCCTGCAAAGTTTAATATAATCCAAGTATTTTCTGCACTGTTTATATTTTGGGGGAAAAAATTTCCCCCTCTCTTTGAAATTCAGAGTGGATTCTTACATTTTGAAGTTGGATATCATGTAACACTAAATAAGATGAAAAAAGGGTACATTGATGGAGCCATAGCTGTAGCCTCTGTCTCAAGAAATCATATTTCTTATTTACATAATCATCCTTGTAAACATGGTGGCAGAGTAAGAATTCAACACTTCAACAAAATACCTTTAGATGCTCAAAGTTACTTCATATCACTGATAGGACAAATTTCTTTAATAAAAATAATATGGACACTTTATTCATTAAAAAATGACTCTCCCTAATATGACATATTAAGTTTTATATACTCATCATAAGTTGTAAGTTTATGATCATAACTGAAGTCCCACCTCTTGAATAAAAGAATAACTAATATTCTTTGAAAAAAAGATGAAATTGATTGCTAACATACAGTAATTCAAACACTTAGCTTTTTGAAATATGGTGCTATTATACTGATACCCAATTGTTAAGACACTTACACAAAAATTCTTCTTTTTGATACCATCAATAAAATCAATATTAATAATAACCTTTCTATCTGTTCAGCTCTTTTGGGACTTTACTTTAGAAATTCACATGACTGTTAAAATTATTGCAAACATATATTTTTTTAACATACTATAAATATAAAAATCTAGAAAAGCAATTCCCAAAATATTTTGTTAGCTTCTCTGGAAAGCAACACACAACATGAAATTCAAAAGTGGTTCAAAATGTAGTACTCAGTAAAGAAAAAAACATGAAATAGAAGTATCTACATACAATAGCATTACACAAAATATAAATCTGTTATAATAATATAAATCAGACTTTTATTTACTAGTGTATATTTATAGCTGGTCTTCAATATTTCTCTTACATGATTCTTATGTTGAAACTTTAGGTGTAGCGAACCATCTGAAGTATATTCTTGAATTTGTGTGCAATTTCATGCAGTTTATCAGAATTTAAAAGATCCATTAAAATTTTAACAAGCTGCACTAAATTCTAAAGAAAGAAAAGTTATAAATTATATTTTCTCTTTCATTAATTTTCTTTTCCCTTAAAGCAGAGCAATCTGAAAAGATATCAAATTCATTGAAATATTTATGAGCATATACATGTAGGTAAAAATCATCCAAATATCATTTAGAAATAGTCATGCAGAATATTACAATAATAAGATCACATGCATGAATCTTACATTTCTGTTTGACTTGGTTCCTCTTCTTGGTCATCGTCAGGTAGTCTTTCACCTCATGAAGATAATTGAGCGTGTTGCTACGGAAACGAGGAACATTCTCATCGTAATCGATGGGAGGTGGTGGGTTGGTATACTCAGGGCTAGGTGGCTGGTAGAACGGAGGTGGACTGGAAGGGGGGCTGTAGGAGGGTGGGTCCATCATGGGCTGGGGTACTCTAGGAAGGGTGCTGACCATACTCCACAGGGGTGGCGGTGGTATAAAGGGCACCTGAGGGGCGTAGGAGTTGAGACTCTCAAACAGTTTGGCCTTCTCTGAGTCCAGTGGAATTATGAGAGGCCCATCCTTGTTATCATCAAATGGAAGCTTCTCCTTCTCTGGTTTCTTCACAGGGATGATGTAAGGTGAGTTATCAAGGAAAGACGTCTCGATCATGATGGGCTTCGGGTATTGTTTTCTGGGCGCTGGTGTCCTTGGATCTGGGACTGGTCCCCGGTTCTTGTCGGGAGATTCCGTAGGCTTTGTCCTGTTCTGGTAACGTTGCAGTCTTCTTGATTTTGTTATATCCAGCAAGTCTGTGAATTTGAAAGGAGGTGGCATCACTCCTGTCGTGTTTGTTTCTATTGTTTTTAGTTCAACTGTCTTTACCTCCTCTTCGCTCTCTTTTCCCAAATTCTTTTCAGCCTCTCTGTTGTCCATGTTAGTCACTCTAACGCATGGTGAGTTGACCTTTTTCTCGACATTTTCCTCCCAGACTTTGTCCTTTTCCTCCTTTCTTTTCTTCTGCCTCTCCAAAGGAATTGGCTTGACACCTGTCTTTTTAGGAGTGTTCTCGATGTCTTTAGACCCGGTCTTTGACAGCTCCGGCAGGTAGGATTGCCTGGACAGAAAGGCAATGATATCCCCAAAGTCCGCAACTTTCGGGAAATACTTAAGCGGAGCATCGCCAGTGTGCTTAAGTGGCTGGTCACGCTTAGACAATAATTTAATACTTGGACAACTAGATAATGAATTTGCAACATCCTTCATATTACTAGCGTCACCAGTCCGCTGTGACCGCAGGGTCGCGTTGGACACGCACGTGGGATGAACCATCTTGAGTTTGTCTCTCGCTCACCCGGCCGGTCGATCAAGAAGCAAGAGTCTCTGACGGCTGATTTAATTTATTGCTGCTGCTCTCAACTAGACAAGATTTGAGAATGTGAATGACACACCAGGGTGTCTGCTGAGCTCTCGATCTCTCTCTCTCGTCCGATATTTGAGGAGTCAAGCAGCAGTCATGAGGTTACCAGCAGTGTACAAGATCATGTGGCCAATCGAGAGCAAAGCCTGCGCACTACGGCCTGTCCACGCTAGTCTTAATACCAGGCCGGATAGTAATGCTGACCTCTTTAAAACTTCTGACCATGGAGCATCCACGCACTAAGAAAAATACAAAACACCACTTTCACACAGAAGCTCTTTTATCTACACAGACTTTGAACCGATCCCGATAATTGATAAATCCAACATCGACCGGTAGCCTGTTCTCCCCCAAACTACTTTGAGGAAAAATTCAATAATTACTCTCCCCTTAACTTTCAAATCCTCTTTATATATGCGTGGTACAGTCTTATCAACAAGACTAATTCACAACTTCATGAAGGGGATTGCTCCTTCCTCAATCCAGGGTGCTAGGTTCAGGGATGGACTTGGAATCTTACCCCCCTCACTACACCCTTCCAACGCACCCCTCTTGAGCTCTCTTGATCCTAGGCCTACCTCTGATATCTCCCCCGAACACTCCCCCGTAGACTGATTGCTCTCAATCGCTGTGGGATAATCATTCCTCGACCTTCCACAACTTCACAGACAAATACCTCCATGTACACGTTGAGCTCAGGTTGTAATCCAATTTCTTTTATCCATCCAATAAATATATGGACACATACTGTGGGACATGTAGGGCAAAAGTTTATGGAAAGGTGAAAATACAGGTGAGAACTAAGACATTCCCTAAACATGACATCATGTCCAGACAGAAGGGCATGGATATATGCACAGCCAGCAGATAAACAAAAGTTCACTTTATATAAAATGTACCGGTACTGCATTTATCACTCATCTGGGCCCCTCTTTAACAAAACGTAAACAAAAAAAAAAACTTTTCAGTGTGTTTAAACAAGGTAGTAAAAAGTGATCTAATACACTCTCTGCTTGATTTAAATACAAAAAAACTTGAAATGTTTAGTCATTATATGGTAGTTTTAAGAATGTATAACATGTACTAATTTGCTAATTTTTGTATATTCTTCCTTCTACAGACAACAGGCTTCTAGTCTTTTACCTATCTTTTGTCTGATATTTAATTATTTATTTATGAAAACATCTTTTAACAGGCTGTTTTACATAATGTTCCTGCTTACTACTTCCTTTGTATATAAGTTTAATTTGTAAATCGTTAGTTTCTTTAATAATGTAAGATTCTTTTGATGGATTTGACAAATTGTGGTAAGAGCTTACAAACATTTTTATATTAAAATGCGCTAAATAAATATAATTTATTATTATAATGTGTATTAATTGAAATGAAAATATGACAAAATTATAATTCTGTCATTCCGCCAGGCATATGACAATGTCTCAATTCTTTTTTTATTGTGTAAGGATTTAATTTAAAAAATGTCAAAGGTTTAAAACTGTTAATTAGAAAAAAAATTAAAGAATGGCTTTTATTTCAAGTTCATTATTTAAGAAACTCTTGACAACATACCTCTTCTCTGAATAGTTAACTTAAGCCCTTTCTTATCCCTATCCCTTTCAAACATTTTGTATCTTGATACCTTTTTTGATGACATTCATTTGTATGTTATGTATGATTATTTTGTGTAAACGCTGTGATATAGTTTACTATGAAGAGTAAGCGTACTAAATACTAGTTATTGTTATCATTATTTTTTTGCAAAGCTGCTTAAATATTCGCTTAAAGGTTTCATCTCATATTTGTTTTATTTCTTTGTATTTATCAAATTCCTTCCCCTACTTTCTCTCAGATTTTTTCCCCTATGTATGCTAAAGAAATATCAGAATAAAATAATTATATTTCCAATGTTTTCAAATGTAATTTTAAATCAATGTGTTTAGAACATTAAAACAAAAATTTAGTTGCCGCACGTCATACAAGAATAACCATGTACTGGTTATTCAGGTATCTTAAACCTGTGTATTCATTCCTTTTAAGAAAATGATAATCACTCCTACAATAACCTCTCAATATGTGGCAATCTAATTTTTTATTTACTACTTTCCATTGTTTAATATCCCGATATACACGTAATGTACCCCAAAATAAACCATTACAACACCTCTACTCAGCCCCTATTAAAAAAACAAGATTCTGAGCTGATCCCTTCATGAAACAAACTTGTATCAGCTCAACTTCTCCTCCTTTTCTTTGATTGGTGGAAAGCTTTCTTACTCTCCACCAATCACAGAGCTCCCCTGCTGTGGACTGCTCCACTCCCACGGGGGAACAACAGGAAATGGCTGCCACTATTATGGCAGGAAAGAATAATTTTGCGAACTAACGTCACAAGCTACGACCAGCAGCTTACGTTCACTCACTTCTTCACCGTTTCCTCTCTCCTCTCAAAAGAAAACGCTCCTGGAAGCAATCTCAACCCTACATTAATACCGAGTTCTGGGGCCGGTCCATATTTTTTCAAGTGTCCTATCGCGATACGTCAATGTTTTGGAAGTCACACCCATGCACCTCGCTGTGAGGATAATATTAAGTTTTCACCTTCTCCTTCCTCTCACCTCCCTTGTAGCTGGGAGGGGGTAGCACACTTTAATCTTTATTATACTTTGTCAAACTCCAGGCATCGATTGTTTTGTCTTTTTCCCTTCATCTGGATATTTCACAATGTTTTCAGTTTATCTTTGAAGTTCATGAATGAAGGGAATATGACTAATAGAAATGACTTGCGGCCATTTTGCCATGCAGGACATTGATAACTTGGTCTGTTGCGCATGAGATAATCCCTCAGGAACGTCTCTATCAAAACCAGAAACTAAACGCATCCCATACTTTTGAAGAATTTCTACAATTGCACAGATATCGCAACTGAAATCTCTTAATCAATTTCTAGATCAAACACACAACTCAGGTACTCAAAAAAAAAAAATCTGTCATGACATTTGTTTTATCACTGAGGAACATTATGATCCCCTACAATTTGCAAGACCCTGAGGGAATGTTGGGGACAGATTAAATCTTTGTCCATGGTCGTTTTTTAAATAATAATACTTAAAAAGCATGTAAACAGAGAAAATTGTGAATTGTTTTAATTATTGCATAAAAAGGAAGAAAAAGAAATTGAAAGTACCCAAATATTTTTTTCTTCCACAAGATAGCTTGATGGTAAGATAATTAAATAATCATCATATATTTTTGATCAGGTAATAACAATTACCAATGATAATCAGCACTGTTGCTAATTGCTGTTATTGGTCAAAATGTAAGTTTGACCCCCCCCCCCCCCAAATGCAAATTAAACTTCTAGATTTATTGCCTCCTTAATCTATCCTCCTCTTATAATATCTGAAACTAAAAATTTGAAAGAATACATTACTAAATACGAATGAGTATCTCACAAATATGACAATTCAAATATCTGTTGCAATCACAGCTAACTTATGTGACCTATTTTTGATTAAATCTCTTGGAAATATCAGTTTCTCCGGTTAATGTAATCGATTCAGTGTCTTGCAATTCTTGACACATTCTTTTTCTTTCAGTTGAAAGCTAACAACACAGCAAATTAATTTAATTGAATATTACTGTTAAAGATACCTGTAGCTTTTAATGATATTAAATCTATTTGTTTACAATGATTAAAACAGAGTGAGCTTGAGCGGTAGCTAGGTAGGCTAATCCATCATCACTAGCTACCTCACGACTCACGTAAGCTGAATGGTAAGAGAGGAAAGAAAACGGGTCAGTTGAGGTCTTTCAACTCAAAGACTCTCTCTCTCTGAGGACCAAACCATGGTAGCTAAATAGAAATTAATTTGTGGAAATTAATTTGTGCAAAGCCATTAGTCTGGGATCCAGATATACAGTTAGTTTTGATTCCAGACATTCTGCAATGAAATAAAAGTAATATTCTAAAAAGTTAATCTCTTTACTGCAAGATGAAGAATATGCCTTTCTGCATGTGTAGGTAATTAAATTGTATGTGATCAGAAGAAGAATTCAATGCTTCTGTAATATGAGTTTATGCCAACATAAATGTCTGTAAAACTGCAATATATTAGATAACAAACATATTCAACAGATTATTAGTTGTATTTATTTATAGTAAAATGAAAATATTTGAATACACAACAAAATATATGTTGATTTTTTATTTAGACAAAGCAAAGATTAAATGACGTCAACAAATATTCAAATATTTGAATACACAACAATATATATGTTGATTTGTTATTTAGACATAGCAAAGATTAAATGAAGTCAATATATTCCACAAAGCTTGTATACTGTTTAATATGCATCTGATTTTCTTTTCTTCTAAACTAACTTTCTAGCCTTCCTACACTTAGTTGCAATAAAATATACCTTTACATGTATCTCTTTCAGTTGATATCTCTCCCTCTCTGTCTCTCTCTGTCTGACTCTGGGTACGTTTATGCTCAATTTTGAAGGCAGAATGAGCGATTTGAAACGCTTATCGTAAACGCTCATCATAATCACAGTTCCACGGTGTACTGTTAATGCTCACTTCTCTGGCTCCTCCAGGCATGATTCTGGCTCTGAGCCAGAATCATGCCTGTCCGAGCCAGAGAAGTGCAGTGCAGAGTTTGCAGCTGGATTCGCAAACCTGCACTGCGCATGCTACGTTGACCCCATTTAAACGCGTTTAAATGATTGTGCGTTTATGCTTCCCCAGAATCGCCGATGCAAAAAACGCCTTTTTGTGAGTTTACGATCGGCGATTATGATCGCCGTTTTTCTGTGATTCTACAAAAATGAGAAAGGACGCATGTCACGCAACCATGTTAAACGCGTAACAAATGCCTCATTCTGGCCAGAAAAAGTTGAGCATAAACGTACCCTCTGTCTCTCTCTGTCTCTCTCTGTCTTTTTCTTTTTCTTTCTTTCTCTCTCTCTCTCACTCTTTGTCCATCTATCCTTGTGTTTTTTTCTCTCTACCTCTGTTGGAATGAAATGCTTATAATTTGTCTTCATCTCTCTTACCATTTCCTAATTACTTTGGGATTGTGTCTGTCACTTTTACCAAGCTAATTTTATAACAAATTCACTGACTCACGTCTGGAGAGATAACGGAAGAGAAAAATTCAAATCCATCATATTTCCTAGCGCTCTCTTCTATAATTCATCTCAAATAGCTTCTTCCTGGATGGGTACTCCACAAAGCTTTCCAAAGAATTCCTTCCAAGCCTCAACAATCCTCCTATAAAACATGACAAATCAAAATGCTGCCAACAACATCTCCATTTCGGAGATTACCCTGATCCACCATTGTGTAAATTTAGCTAGGATGAGTCTAATGGTTGGATCTAGTTGCCATGACAATTAAGGAGCAACCACATAAGCCTCAAGATGATGATCCCTTCAGAGGAAGGAGGTATAGTCTACATAAGTCAGAAATCCACTTTTGATTAAAGCCGTCCTTATGGACTCTAACAAACTGGTTCCTCATTTAAAGGCATGCTTGGCTTAATCATTAATGTTGTTAAAATAAGTTTTAGGAAGTGTATGTTTATAAAGAAGTACATATTCGGGCAATATATTTTTCATGTTAAATAAATATAAATTCAGTTTTTCAGAAATGTATGTCTATCTGACTCTCTTATACTTTATGCGGGTCTCTCTCTTTCTCTCTCTCTCTCTCTCTCTCTCTCTATCTCTCTCTCTCTCTCTCTTGCTCCACATCAACCCTCTCTATTTTTCTTTAACATGTATCCTTCAGGTAGAGTACAAAATAAAGTGTAAGATAAATACTCATATAAAAAACATTCAAATATCATAAACACTGAAGAAAGCTACAGGAACTCTGTTGATAAACAAATATGAATAAATTATGTTTCATTATTTGTATTCCTCTATTATTAAATCAACAATACCTAAATCAGTGACAAAATATAAACAACAGAGAATCTAACTTTCCCAGGCTCACAAAATCAGTGTTCACCCTCCAACTCTTTAGAAAACGAAACATTTTCAAGGCCTTAATGATACTCTAGAAAATTGAACAATTCCTGTCTAAACCTCTCCTTCTTCAAGCCCGAGGGTAGGAACAACCTCGGTATGAATACAGAATTGATAGGTCAAGCGCAAACCTATGAAATGGGAGTTTCCTCTTTCAACTCCCTATGGGCATAGAAGAGATAGTAGATCTTACATTTTAAGAGCTTACCTTTAACAAACTAATATAATGACTTGAAGTTGTTCATGTGATTTTCATGTTGCTCTTGTGTTGTTATGATTATGAACATACCAGTACATTCTTGTCTACTTGAGAATAATTGGTATTTATAGTCAATCATATCAAGAGAATTCTAATGACAGAGTTGAATAAAAAAAAAAGAAACTGAAAATTATGTAGAGAAGCGATGAGAATAGTCCATACTAATTCACTTATGCATTCAATATTGATAAAATGTATACTATTTTCATTTGCTAAAAGCCTGAAGTGCCAACTGCCAATAGCACTCAAAGATTTCCAGAAGTATGTACTGTTTTTTTAATACTATTATCTTATTTCAATTACTTGAGGTTTGTAAACACAGTTCTGTTGCATAGGTTCCTTTGAAAGATTAAGTAAAGTGACAATTAAAAGGTCATTTGTACAACTATCATCAACCATTTTTCAACAGAAGGCATTTAAACAATTTCCTTGACCATAATGCTTCCACACACAAATTAATCTTAAAATCCTTGACTTTTAATCAGTGCGAATATCAATACAACGGAATTGAGGCCCATATGTCAATTGATTATCAAGTATTCTAGCTACTCATGATGTCAACATTTCAAGACAAACTGGGGCAATGAAAGATATTCATGATCACTCAAGAACTGTTGATTTTTTAAAAATTCAAACTGAATTGAAAAGTGAAATGTAATGATTGAAGGAAGAAGTAATGGCCTTCTAGTTACAACTGATATTATGACGTTGACATTAAACCCCCTAATTTAAAAGAGAACAAATAAGAGTAAACTTTTATTTATCAATACACCCCAAATGTGGGGTATCTTTTAGAAGAAAATACAACAGCAGCTTACATTACCGCCCCTGTCTTCCGCTAGTGATAACAATCAATTAATTACTTGGCTACTAATGTCACTGCCCAGCTGTGTGTGTGGGATGATAGCATGCCCCGAGGGTACATTACATCATTATACCTCATAATCATCATCTAGCTTCAGCTGGAAACTGAAATATATATTTCGAGAGTCAGAACAGGAACAGACTTAAAGCCAATAAGAAAACTAGAATTTGGCTGTCACATGAATATGTTTCTTTAAATTAATCAATTCATTTAGAAACTAAAAAGTTCATTTACAAGGTAATATTTAAGGAGGCATTTGAAATGCAACATGTCCGTTTGTTTGTTTGCTTGTTTGTTGGTTTGTTTTCCTATTGATAAGTTCCATTTAAACATTTTAGAATCAAGCATGTTGTTATAAAAATAGAAGAAAACAAAAATGAAAGAATTGAAATATGATAATCTTAGTTTAGGTATCCTTGGGCCCAACGGGAAAAAAATGTGAATTATTTGCTGACACATAATTAGAAAGTTGGAAGGTAAAAAGGCAATATACCAAAGGCAAAGGGATCACAAACATGGGAAAAGACTCCAAATGATTTTGAAATTCCATCCAACAACTAACAATTAGGTCGAAATGTAAAATCTTAAAAAATTGGGAAGCATCCGTTACTGAAAGTACTGTCAAACATGTTCTTGCCAAATGTAAGCAGATTGCATCGTTTCAAACATTCATGCTATTCTTTTAAGACGCATTTCCTCTTCTTCATTTGGTCAAGCTGAGAAGAGAAAAGAAACAGCCTACAGGATGTGTAGCGTCACTGTTAACAAATCCAATTTAAATAGTATATGTCCAACAATTAACAAGCTGTCCGAAACTACATCCTCTTTATCTTTTCTTAATCTTTGGCTTAACATTTTATTACTTATGCCATCATATCATAAATCTTCACCCAATCACTCCCAATCATTGACAGCTTTCAAGATATAGTGTTTTGTGATAAACCACATTAATAATATTTAATTTTCTTAATGACAAATGTTAAGTGAATGTCTTCCAAAAAAAATTAATTGCATTAATCTTATAATGACACTAGCCCAAATTCGTAAAGGAGGTTAAAACCTAAAGCGAGATCTATACCACCAAACTTTCTAATAAAACGAAAAGGCATGCTCAAGCTGAGAAGAGAAAAGAAACAGCCTATGTGTAGCGCCACTGTTAACAAATCCAATTTAAATGGTATGTCCAACATTTAAAAAGCTGTCCGAAACTACATCCTCTATATCTTTTCTTAATCTTTGGCTTAACATTTTATTACTTATGCCATCATATCATAAATCTTCCCCCAATCACTTCCGATCATTGACAGTTTTCAAGAAAAAGTGTTTTGTGATAAAGCACATTAATAGTGTTTCATTTTCTTAATGACAAATGTAAATGCATTAATCTAATAATGGCACTAGCCTAAATTCATAAAGAAGGTTAAAACCTTAAGTAAGGTCTAAACCAACAAATTTTCTATCAAAAAGAGAAGGGGCGCTATAAACTACAAAACAAAACTATATATGAGAACAAAAACGTTCATGAATTAGAGAACTAAAGCCTTTATATCAAATCAGAAAAAATGGAATGTAGATTTGTTTATAATTTGTTTCAATATAGCAATCAAATCATAACCCGATATAGTTATTATTCTAAATGTGAAACTTTTCATGACAGTAAATCTATGTTTGCCCATTAAATGTTAAAAAGGGCGTTTTACAATCATGTCATTATTCAAAGAGAAAAGATTCTGAACTAGTAAAATTGATATTCAGTTGGTCACATGAATCTAATTAAAGAAAGTTCAGATTCATGTGATTTACATCCGCCCTTAACGGACATGTTGAATGTGATTTGGCATAGTTATCCAGTACCTGAACCCACAAATCAAATCAGCAGGATGGACATAGCCTGAAATCAATGCTAACTGGTTTAAAAACAACTATTTTTATGACCAGGGATGTACGCAAACAGAATGAAAGTGCAGACATAACTCAATGCCAAACCTAAAATCCCCTCACGCTTGATCCTGAACTTCCAGGGAGGAAAACACAGTCTGCGTGACGCTGCAAAATTAAAGACGCATAAATACAGAGATTTCCTATTCATGCTCTACATCTTATGCTCATGACTAGTGTCTCATTTACCCCCCCCCCCCCCCTTCCTCCCCCTCCACTAACTATCTCTCTATCTTTTTATGTCTCCGCTTTCTTTTCCCTTTCGACTTCCATGATATTTTCTTTTTCTTTCTCTAAGTAGGTATACATTCCACAGTCTGCATCTTTATATAAGTCTCTCTTTTTTGCGTTTTATAGTACAATTTTCCTGTCCATTTATGGTCGCTCTTCTCTCTCCCTCTATCTCCAAATATTTTCTGATATCCCTGTCACTATTTAGCACTTCTCTCTCCCTTTACAATAACGAAGAGAACAAATTTTCCATCAAACTAGCAAAGCGTCCTATTTTTTTTGCAACTAGTGGAAATAGGTCTTTCAAAGTTAAGATCTCTCATTTCAACCCAAAGGAGGAATGACATTAGTGCAGGTAGCTGGTTTATCCTGCGTACAGTGACTTGTGTCTGATTAAATTTCCCTTGAACGTCTCCTCCGATAGTCCTCTCCCACCTCTCCTAAAGATCTCTCAATCTCTGACATGATTTAGTCTGCATTTGAATTTGCACTGTCATGAGACTCCTTTTCTAACACTGAAGTCTTAGGACTCTGGAGTAAAGACATTTCCCACTATGACCAGGCCAGGGGCTGTCTTTCCTATCTGATCAGGGCATAACTGGGAAGATTTATTGGCATAGCTCAGACAATGAAGATGGTTCTAATCAACTGTTAAACCTCTAACGAGATGCTGTCACTCGCTCTGGGATGGTCAGGTGTCATAAAACTTGAACTCTTGAATGAATTTGTATGAGCTAGGATGTAATCAAAACAAGAGCGGGGTGGGGACTGTACAGTCATCATCATCTTTTGTAGGACATGTAGGAAATATTGTCATTTCTCAAAAGCACAAGTACAAGACATGTATGTTCATTTCCCTATGAACTCCTTTCTAAGGCAACTATCACTTCTATCCTAATAAACATTTATTGATGCATGCAGTTTGGTTTGCCACTTTAAAAAAGAGGTTGCTATTTAAATGCTTCTGAAGACCGTTTCAAATTATTGTCTGGACTTCTGAAGACAAGCGAGAGCAGATCTAAAGAAACTTGAGACTTCCTTTTTCTGCTGTTACTCACATGACTGCCAAAGTAGCAAAATATTCTCAAACTTTAGTCTTGCGGTCTGGACATATTTTTTTCTTTTATTCCAGGTCCAGCCAAAGACTAGATTAGGGTCATAATTGGTCGAGGGAGCCATATATTATTAACAGTTAAGCTAATGAGGAAACAGGCGCAAGGGTAGTATTAAAGGGATCACAATGAAGTCTCCATCATTATTCTTGGTGTGCAGCATGTGATGTGATCATAATGATAGCAGTATGATATTTCTTCATAACATGTTATTTTTTGTGAGGCATTAAAATATGAAGTACTTGTAAATATCTCTCAAGTTTTCTTGCAACTTATTGATTTTGAATATTCTCCAGCATCACTGATCTGCACAGGGTATCCAGTTGCTCTTGCATCACACTTATTTATATACACATGTATATCTTAAAAAGATCACCTGGACCAGCTTTTAACGACACATGCTCTAATAACACAAGTGTTCTATGGTCAATTATGTGCACACACACTATTTAAATTCCTAATTTTAACCCTAGACCAAACTATATACCAAACCCTAAGTTAACCTTAAACTTTTCATCATCTTGCATCTTCAAACTGGAGGGTCGGGAATATTTGGGGATAACTTTGGATAAGTCAGTGATGAAATTAGTTATCAATAGATGGAGGTCATAATCAAATTGAAAACCACAATTGATTGACAGTGTCCCAAGCTACCGGTTAAGTGATTTTTGTATCATGGCAAAATCAGTTGAATATGAAATAATTTCATTGCATCTTTTTCATCCAATCAACAATTATCCACTCAAACATTTTTTCACATGGCAAATTGGTAAAGCTGATCAAAAGTGCTTAAAAACTTATTTAAATTCCATAATGGATATTGAGGTTTCATATAGATCCATGAAACTCATGTGTATATTAATTTTGCTTTTGGCACCTCATTACCCTCAATCTTACACAATCTCTATGACAGGTAGGCCATGGGAATGCCCCTAGGCTTGGGATATTGTTGTTTGCTATTCCCTAATGCGATCTCTATTCTCAAGAAGGAGGTGTGTAACAGGCTACGATGAAAGATAATAATCAGCTACTTACTGTACCTGTGATTCTCTCCTGTGCTATTAATTAGGATATCAATCAACACGATCACTGATTTTGCTGACTCCCTATCTTGTACATGACCTCATTTGAAGAGATAATATTAGCACAAGACAAGATCACCAGCAAAAAAATATGGGTATTCATAATCCGATGGGAGATCCCACCCACTTCCTGTGTTTGAACTAACCTACATTGTTCACAGCTTATTTAAAGCTATCAATATTTGACTTTCAGTTCTTTGGTTGATGGACTGAACTAGGTTAAAAACTTGAGAATTGTAAGTCATGCAAAATTATGTTTTTTTTTAAATAATTATTTATGTACCCCTTTTGTGGTGGAACACCCTGATCAGCACAGGTGCTGTTTTGCATCGGGGGCCACTAATGCAAAATATGTAAAGGATTAATAGGTCTTTTTTATGTTAAATATGTTGTGGATTGCAAGATTGTGAGTAGGAAATAATAATGCATTGTAATATTTCTATAATATAGATAAGCCTATCAAAAGTTCAAAACTGACTAAAGTTGTAATTTTGTACTAATCTAAAAAGCTCTAGATTATCAAATATTTTATGCAAACCAACTTAAAGCATTTTCAAGGATTAAAACTCAAATTCAAATATACGTATACCACGGCAATTTTCATAGCAAACTTCTCATTTGAAAAGCCTGCCTATGGATTTAATTCAATAAAATTCAGATTCACCTTTATAAATAATCATGGCTCTACATATAAGTATGAACAAAAGAAAGGATGGCTGAAAGGATAGCCAGGAGGACTAGCCAGAAGGTCTAGCCAGCAGGCAGCAGATGTTAAAAGTTGTACAACACCAGAAGTCAATGACTGGAGGTTACAGCTTTACCTTCGCCAATCAACCCTCATGGCCTGAGGGTAGGGAAGGACTACTCAGGCTTCTAGCCTCCGGACTTACCACGCATCATGGAACATCTAATGGCCCAAATCCTGCCAAACTTCAAGCTTTCTCTCCTCCAACCCTCCACATCCTCTCTTCTTTAAACATTTTGATTAAAAAGATGGACCTAAATCATATAATGAGTGAGGAGAAACTCTTGGATAATATAGTTGTGTGTCATCACTGCGGATTACCACAGATTAGCTCAGATTTGTAAGAAAAGTTAGACAGGAATCTTGGTGATTTTGAAGGTAAACTTTGACGATTCTGATATTAACCAGCTTGTCACCAGGATGATGAGGCCAAAATTTGCACTACTAAAGAAAATTAAATATATTTAAACAAAACTTGAAGTTTGTCCATGAAAATACAAGCTGAACACAAGTCATACCTTTCCTAATTGCAGTATTTCATTTTTAGTTTTAAATCAATAATAAGATTTGACTTTGAAAGGAAATAAAAGCTTTCAAGCTATTACATTCAATTATTTGATAACAATACATTTTGTCCTCTCAAGACAAATCTAATCCACTCATGATTCCCTTTAAAACACAAGATAAAGTTACTTCAAATGAACTAAAACAACATAAATAACAACAATCTTAGGTTCACAAGTAGCAACACCATTTTCTCAGCTTTTTTTTTAGCGCGGAAATTACGCATGCAGGCCAACTTCCAATTCTGTGAAATTTGAGTCACTTAGTGGGATGAACTTGAACAAAGGAGATCTGCCACTCCTTCTATTCATCTTCCATATATAACCTTCATCAGACATGACATCAACTCATTAAATCAATTAATACAAACATGACTATTGACATTCAGAACAGGCGTTGAGTGAGGGCAGTATCACACCTGTTTGATTGGTTCATATACAGACATGATCGATACAAGCAGGTAATATCTCTGACGTAGCCCTCTCAGAGGTACCACACTTGCTCCCGGGACAATTGCTCTGTCAATTTTCCTACACTTACCAAGTTCTTCACCTAAACCTGGATTCAACACTATACCTAACCTTAACCCTAAACTGTTAGAGCTGAAACCCAATTGCTTCCTTAACCCTAACCATATATTCCTTTGACACAAAAAGGCCTGGAGTTATTGTCGCAGGAGCTAATGTTGCGTCAATCTCTCCCTATATTGCCCTCCCTCCCTCCCTCTCTCTGTCTCTCTCTCTCTCTCTCTCTCTCTCTCTCTTTCTCTGTGGATGAATCTTGATTTGATGGGGGGGGGGTACGTTTGATGTAACACAACAAAAATCTTCAATAATCTGAATTCCTTCAGAGAACATCCTTTACAAAACTTAAAAAGTAATAATCTATGTTTTCTTTTCATTGGTGTGTTCATGTATTCTTGTTTTTCTGTAAAAGCCTAACCCCTCAATTTACTTTCCTAGTTTGAAAAAGGCTATTATAACAACTTTTGTGTGTGTCTGCATCACAAATGATTACCGTTTCATATCATTTTGACTTTGTTTTGGGGGTATTATGGCATTGTGCCACAATCTTGATATTACTTCAACAATGTCTTGACCTACTCTAACCCCCTACCCCGATCATATTCTGTTCCAAGCCATCATTCTGGTCAAGGATAGAAGAATCCTGATACTCTATCTTCATTATGACTGGAGATTACATGTAGTGAGTAAAGGCAATTGGTTAATCCTTCTTGTCGTTGTTGGAATAATGCTGTAAAATACAGAGTGATGAGTGGTCTAAAATGACTTCATTAACTCACACAACTTCATCTAATTGTACATTTTTAAATACTGAACTACATTTTTACCACCCTTCCCTCATAAATGACTGATATTAATATAGAGTGAAACCTGTCTATGAAGACCACCCAAGGGAGACAAGAAAAGTGGTCTTTATAGGCAAATGGTCTTAAGTACAGGTTCCTTTAGTAAATTTTTCAATGAGAAACCACTTTCAAGGGAAACAAACAAATGTGGTCTTTGTAGACAGGTACTCACTAAAGCAGATTTGACTGTCTAAACAAAACACATATTCTGGCCTATGTTAAAAAATGACTGCAACAAAACACTGCCTGCAATTCACACAAAAAAAGCTGTTTAAATTTGAAAGCTATTTAATATTAAGTTCATTTACATGTAAAAGTCACTCCGTTTGGGCAGGTGTGGTATGTTTTACTTCACATATTTGGCAAATTGTTATCAAATGTGTTACCATTATATTTCAAACTTTTAGAGATTGGAATTACCTTCTACCGGTATACATATAGTATAAAGCACTTAAATGCATGTTGCATCAAATGAGTTTTTTTATCAATCATAATTGTTTAATTATGCATACACATATTTACCTTCCAATTTTTCATTTCTCCATTAAAATTTATTGTGAAAACATGAGGTAGAGAATCATGGAAACCATATTCATGCAAAAATGCCATTTACAATGCAACTTCTAATCCAGTGGACATACCATGTACTAAAAGTCACTCCATTCCTGCAGGGGTAAATTTCCCACATCACAGAATAATTACATGGACAGTGTACTTGTAAAACTTTAACACCTATGGTTATAATTGATAAAACTTATCTTTTGTTCGTTTCTAAAGGAAATATTAAAATTATTAGAGGGAATTTCTCTTCATAAATGTATAAATACTTTCAAAATATCTTCAAATGATTTCTTGCATTATGATTCAAAGATGAAAGGCATCACTAAATATTGAGTTGTAGAAAAAGATGATATGTGCCCACTGAAACTCCTACGCCTAGGGAAATGGTTTCAAAGAATAATGATAAAAGCTCTAATACCTGCACTGATATCTCCAAGAAAGCTGGTGCACTTCTAAGAAGAAAAGGTCTAATTAGTGTTGTTTAAGAATTGACCTGAACCGCACCCTCTCTACCCATGCATCCTCCTGAGAATAACTTCCTCTCACAAAACTACCCTCAAGAAATCCTTGAAAAATGAACAGTAATTCCAAACTACCAAGCCCCTCATTTATTCGCATCCATGGAGCCTATTTATTACATCAGGAAATCTTGGTTAATTGTCTCAAGAGCGAATCAATTACGGGTGGTAACAAGATCTTCAGGACGATTCTAGTTGAGTTATGATTTATCTTGCTATTGTTCCCCTTGGCCCATGACCACAATTCCTAATTGGTTTTAATTGGAGTGGTTTTCTAAAGACGATTATAGTCATGGAACTGCATTTTAATAGAAATGTTATTGAGTATAACCCTTAATTGATTACCATGCATACGATCAGTTGTTTTCATGAGTTCAAAATGTAAACAAGTACTGGTAAAGAAAACTAGCATGAAAACACATTCAATGAAACCACTTGTTCTATTACTGCAGCAGCTTCGTATCGAGTTGAAAAGAGAATCTTGATTTTTGTATCACAAATGTTAGCTTAAATGAGATTGTTTATCATATTACATCACGATACCTGTAACAAATTAAATTTGTGCAATCACAAGTCAAATTAATTCAAGTCTTATACATATAAGTGTAATGGATAAAACAGATTAAATGTTGCTTTTGTGAAGGGGGTTAACATTTTTCTTTAGAGTCAAAATGGGAGTTTGTCTAGATGTATAAACGTGAGCTCTAAGCTGATGCCTAGAACTTAGAATGCCTAGAATGGGCTGAATATATCATATGAGAGGCAAAATGCTCGATCATTTAAACTTCTCAAAGGTTTCAACTCTCAGTATCATAACGCCTACACACGTTCTCATATGTTTACATGTGTGATGTTTGGCCTCTCACATATGATCACATGACTGGGTAAGATGATCACATGACTGGGTAAGACGATCCCCTGCTTCAGATCGATGCTCAATCACATGACATTTCTCCTCTTGTATTAATCTATATTCAATTCAATGAAACTCCTTTATCAAACTTTTGAAAACCCTTCATGTAACATTTTATTTGTACATGTAAGTTCTTGTTCATCTAGACCATGTGTGTACTATTTTTTCACTCAAGAAATATAAGTACTTAAACGAAATATAGCAATTTACAGGTTTGAAGAAAGGTATACTTTGCACATACAGACGTACATGTAGTTACAGTACAAGTATGTCATAAATGTAGCTACATCTACAACTTCTTTAGGTTAAATAATGATAAGAATCTTTATTCCACTTAAAGATGATGATTATTCATCTGAAATACAAAAATCAGCATGTTATATATATATATATATATCCCTTGAGGATAAAATATATGCTACCTAAGGCCCTTTTTCTCACGCAAGTATAATTTCAGTACGTTTTTCTTTTCTTCAGATGAACCTTTACAAGAAGTAATGCTCTGAAACACCACCATGTAAGAGCTATTCCTTTCAGGTGATAAGCATTACAAGCATCTCCTTCCTGCTATACCGTAATTTATCTGGGATGGCATCTCAGTCGGATGCAAGATAACAAGAGGCTCCATGCATTCCATGGACAGGAAGAAAGAGGATGCTGCATCATGGACGAGCTACAAACCATTCCACCGTGATGATCGACAACCCAGAGAATTCCATTGACAAAATATAAATGTTCATGTTCGGTGAAAAGCATCTCCCAATTGTGGAAAACAGATGTATTGGGTTATGGAACGGGAGATGAATCCTGCCTGAGGAAACGCGGGGGGTTGAAGACAAACATGAAGGACCTTTCAAGAAGCATCAGGACATATGGATTGTTATCTCTATCTTGGCTTCCCAAGACAAAATGTAATCCATGGTGGGCTGGGAATATGGTTCTCATCAAGCCTTTGCTAGCTAAGAAATATCAATTTTTGACATTGGTTAAACAGACCAATAACATACCAATAATTTGGCATCATACATGTTATGCTGTTGAAAAGAAACTTGGGATCAGCATTTTCATTAACCATAGTGGGCAACAAGAGTGGTAAACATCAACAAATTATAATTGTTCAAAGAGATATGACTCAGGAAGGTCTATTCTCTTTAAAGGACCTACATGTATAATATATGCTATCTATGATATATTTTGAGTACTGCCCAAAGGGAGAAGGCACTTGGGAAAAAAACAGAGAAATTAATGATATTTTTGTACACAACTAACAGGAGAGTTATCCACTACTACGGTACGTCACTTATTTAATTATTGGTCCAATTTATTTCAGACTTTCCCCATTCTGTGTATCTTATTTTTCTGCTTTCATTCAAATGAACATATTACAAGGGGTGGATTGCCCTTTAATAATACTTCACAAAGCATCAAGTATGGACCCTAACTATAAACAGTTGTGAACCATATGACTATTAAAATCTGGAGCAACGTTACATTTCATAACCTGCAATTCTTTCCAGTCATTCAAACATCTCAGAGGATCTGTCAGCCTGTACGTCTCCAGCCATTTCCTCCTCTACTCACTCAATATCTGATTAGTAATGAGTCCCTAAAGATTTATGAAACTTATGGGCTCCTGTACATATACATGTAATTATAGAGAGTGGTATAAAAGAAGTAGGACCGAGGTACTTTGTACAGTGTATTTGCAGGCCTGTTTAAAGATAAACTTGAGTTCTGGTAAATATAGAAAATAAATCTCACAGAATCCAACAAAACTTACATTGAATGTTTAAGATTACAAATAAATGACATGTTCCGAACAATTTCAGTAGAAAATGTATAGTGGCTGAGTAATGAGCATAGACAGATAAGGAAATTCGAGTAAGTAGGCCTGACACCATGTGCTTAACACAGGTCAGTATAATATGTGCAAATGGGAGTTGTGGTTTTTATCGAAGATGATGCCCAGTAAGTTTTTGTGCATTTGTTTTTATTTCACTGGTTCAAACAACCAATCTACTGCAGGATAAACAATCCAGAATATATCATGACAATTGTCGCTCAAAATACGATTTCCATACCAGAGCTCAAGATTAGCTTTAAAGAAAAAGATTGTAAATGTTGTTTTAAAGGCACACTGTCCTACTTGTAGCTACTTGCTCCCTCTATATAGAAAACTTCCCAAATCGGTGCCTGTTGGTCCCCCATGATCCTCTTTTTCTTATGTTAAATGAGAGCTGAGTTAATGAGATAGCCACCTATCACAGTGACCTCGCTGGCTCGCTGGGCGGTCTAATCCCTTATGGCTGAAGTAGTAAAGCCTACCTTTAAAACAAACTTTGAACTGGTACATCCAATTTGATCAGAGGTCTACAAGAAAGATTGAAAATATTTATGTTTTTGACCAAACCTCACTGTTCCTTTTTTTTCTCACTTTATTTGACGATGTGCAAAAAGAACTGCTGGACTGAAATATTTGAGCCCTCAGAAAACAAGAGATCCAGAAAAGAAAAATATTGATAAATTGTTGACTTTCAGTCAATTGAGATGTAGCCAAAAGAAGAATATGATGATGTAATCAGATCATTTTCCTGAAATTGTTTTATGTTAAAATAGAGTATGAGACTCCCCAATTTTGAAATTTGATTTTCTTTCAATGGTTAGTGGTACGGATAGAAATATAAACAATTTAAAAATCATTTAAAATCATGCTATGTTTTGTTTGGTTGATACCTCTACAACATAGACCGATGAATTTCAAGGTTATAATGCTCACTTGGTAAATCATACATATGTGATCAATGTTTGATAAATTATGAAACTGTTTGCACCAAGCTTGAAACTTGGTTGGGTTTAGACCAAAGATTAGAGAGGTCTCACTCTCTGAAAGCTGTCTGAAAATCTCTCTGGGGTTTAGACCAAAGACTAGAGAGGTCTCATTATCTGAAAGCTGCCACTTTCCTTCGAAGGGAAGGAGGGTTTCCCTCCCCGATCACATGTCAACAGGAGATGTGTTTTTGTTTGAATCCAAGCGTAGTTAGAGACAGGTTTCACTTTCAACCTAGAGGGCACTAGACTAGACCACGTCAGGTACAGCATATCCAGTGCTGCTCTGGATTCAAGCACATCAACAAAGTCAAGCAGGAAGATGATCATGATGTACTCCTGCCCAGTTAGGGCAGGATTTTTCTCTCACTTTGTCCTATTCTATTTTTCCAGACATGCTCTCTCCTGCTTGGACTCAATGCAGTCTACTATTATCCCATGAACTTAACCGATTGACTACTAAATTTTCTAATTCCCATATACTTAATACAGGGACCTACCAGTTCATGTAGATAAAGAGTTAAAACACATTAATTTGAAACTGAAAACATTACTACATCAACAGATATGCATAATGCATATTAACTACCTGTATGTGTATACTAAATAGGCCTATACAGCTTAAAAAGTGTTAAAACAATGATCAACTAGAAACCGAGTACTAATGAGCAGATCGAGGCCTAACATGTATTCTCATACCCACTATAAACACCTCATTACATGCCAGTAAGCTGATATGGTGAAGCAATCAATAACTAGGAAACCTTCTATGCTTATGACTTTAATCAGTCTTTGAGTATATATATAGTTTGCCTTTGACACCATAAGTATAACAAGTGCTATCTGAGGATAGATGGGTTAATACGGCTCTTCACTGTCATGCATGATGTATCTTTCTCTTTCATTTTCATCTGTTCTATCTTACTTCTGTTCTTTTGTTTATGATGCAGTATCTTTTATGTAATTTTTTCCACAAGTGTGCATTGAGTATTTGATTTCAAGTGGACCTGGTAACTTACGAATCTCACATTATATCATTATCATGTATATAGCATATTTTAGTAAGGATGGCATTCTTGTAGGTGTAATTCAAATAACTAGAAATATTATGCCATTAAATATTTTCTTCTCAAGACCAGTTTCTGTCTGAGATGCAAGATACTGGGAAATCCCAGGTTGTCCCAACGTACAGGAACATGATCAAGACTGATGGATACTTTATATAGTGAAGCACAGGTGTCTATCGGCATAATTCTATTAGGAGACTGATAGCATGTCTACACAAATATTATATGTAAGAAGGCATGAAATCATCCTAAAAACCTGTATAGAATATTCAAATGGTTAAGGATTAAGAAGCATAAGGGAAATAATCATCTGCTGTAGACCTGCAAGAAGGTTGTTACTGCCATTGACAGTACATACATTGTACATGTAGTTGTTACAACCTCCTTGCACTCAGCAGATGAAATGGTTTTGTATCAGAGCCTGCACTGAAGTGCACACAGCATATCATAACCCCCTGAGCAATTTTTAGTGAGCATACAAGTCAACTCTTCCATTAAATAGTCATTGAATTTGCATGTTTTGGAACAGTAATAAACTATAAATATAAATAA
Source organism: Strongylocentrotus droebachiensis (assembly GCA_035222895.1). Classification (NCBI taxonomy): domain Eukaryota; kingdom Metazoa; phylum Echinodermata; class Echinoidea; order Camarodonta; family Strongylocentrotidae; genus Strongylocentrotus; species Strongylocentrotus droebachiensis. Next base: position 79,558 of record JAVYIG010003948.1, read on the forward strand.
TATCTATAAATGATATTTGGGATAAAGTTCTCTATCGAGGAAACTAAAGAAGGAGAAATTGCATTTATGTGATTGTGTCCTTTAATATTCATTTTTTACCTCCAATACAAGCTATGGAAATCTTTTTATAGAAGTGTATGTTTACAATCTATTACTTTACATGATTTTTTTTGTTCTACCTGATTTTAAAGATTATGACATTTTGTAGCCACATTTCTGCTTCCATATGCATGTACTTATTGCTTCTTAACCACTTCTCATTTTGCTTAACCAGACTATTGACAAAAGAAAAGAACTGATAAGAAACCGTATCGCTTCCTTTGCTGGAGACACAGTCACTTTCATCTCAACAATTATCACAAATTAAAATCTCAAAGGACTTCACAGCGTGACTATTATTAGTTATCCAATCTGATTCTCTTGAATACTTCATACAACCCAATTCACATGATATAATAAATGTGCATAGCTAATTCGTATCATGAAAATAAAGGGATCTGTATTGAGAAAAATATGCATTTACCATCCTTTTGTTTGGACTACCACAAACAATAACAACAAATAAAAGCATCCTGTGTTTCTTTCCGTATGTATGGCTTTCATTCATCTGAAAGAAGGCTTATATACAAAAATCAATCTATTTTCTTTTTTATTTCTTATCTGCCGTACAAAATTATGTAGTTAAGAATCGGCTCAAAAAATTGGAATTGGAGAAAAATGAGGTGTACCAGTCGGTGAGCCAAGAAATTGCATTGTCCTCTGGAAATATTCAGCTTTATGTTTCCTGCAGGATTGATTGAACACTTGACCACTAATGATGCACTTAAACCTAGGCCTATGTTTAAATATGCAAGTTCCCTTAAACCCAAGCTGGACTGCATCAGTTTCTTCATATGAACAGGGTCTCCTTAGCAACATCCTCCGCCTCCAAACCAACACAGAGAGGTAGGTAAGCAGTGAGCAATCTCTGGAAAGCTATGAACCTTGTTTCCACAGGTTCCCCTCATCTCCCTAGGAACATGTTAGCAAATTAGTGATTAGGGAATTAAGCAGCTTCTTAGCCTAAGAGCTTGAATGATCCCACTGGGGTGACCCTTGAAGACCATCTTCCGACTGATTAGGATTGAAAAGGGGGCACTACTCATCAACTACGGGATGAAATTATAAAGCATGGTAAATGTCAGAGTGGCCCACTGTAGGATAGGTAGGTGTAGACAAGGAATGGGGGATTTAGAAATACAAATGGGTGTTATTCAGTTGTACATAATTTTCGCAAGAAAACAAATCTCTATGAAAGTCCTAAGAGTAAGAGACACAATAATAACATATTAATGTGCTTTTGTGAGCACTACCCTTCTTATACAGGTGTAATCAAATTTATGAAGAAAACATTTACAATCAACAATTATTTACTTCCAATAAACATGGACTTCATACCTGGAATAATGTACATTCAATCATAAAAAAGAACGTACCAGTATCAAATTTGGGCAGTATGTAACATAGAGTTTGCTCAACATGCATTTCATTAAAACAATCACATTGCCAGACAGCATCTCAAGGGCAATTAACATGACAGATGTAACAACACAAAACAGACCAAGTGGGGGAGAGAGTGAAAGAGGAAGCACAAAATGAAAACCTCAAACTTTGATAACTATCTAAGTTAGATTTTAACATAGCACTGGCAAATCGAATTCCCACTCTGCCGCCTACATAATATCACAAAGGGGAATATAATGCTAATCTTCCTTTTAGATCTGCTGAGTTAGAACCAAAGACAATAAAGAATATCTTACCAAGTCTTAGTGACTCAACCGATATCTGGCGATAATCATTTATGTACTTCCAATTTAGATAAAATACCCTGAAGAAATAAAAGACTTTAGCTGCATTTACTGGTGCTTAGCTGCTAAGCAACTACCCCTAAACAGAACAAAAAGCCACCTGTGGATCGTTGGTGGCATAAATTTCAGTTTTTTTCTTCTTCTCCTTGTTAAAGAATAATTAGTAATGATATCTATATCTAAAAGTATTCCACTGTGATATTCTAAAGCCGGGGAATAGAATTATCTAGACAGACGGCGCTATACAAATGCCTATTATTATTATTACTATTCTACCGGTATCTAAAAAAATATTAAAAGAAACCAAGGAATTCTTAAAGGTAAAGACCAGTTATGGTCATGCGATTGCATTGTGAAAGAAACGTTGTGGAATCGATCAGAAAAGGTTGATCATCTAGCATCTAGCATCTGCAAGGTTCTGGAATCATCAAAATGATAAGAAATTTGGCCCATTCTTTGTAAAGTTACAAGCACTATACACAGAAAGATGTATATGGGACTACCCTATATCTCTCACAGACCATGAGAGAAACAAATTTACCAAATATATGAATTAGTAGGCGGTTTCCCGGCAAATTTTTTATCATCATGTATTAGTCAAAACATATTCTTTCACATGATTGGTAATGAGAGCTTCCATTTCATTTTTTGAAATTGGGGCGTTTGCAATACTGGTCTTTACCTTTAAACTTATTACTATTATTATATCACCAGAATTACCTATTTTAATTTAATTCTTATTTAATTTGTCAAAATTTAGTCTGTGCTTCCAAACTTAATTTTTATGTAATTACATGTAATACAGTACATGAATTAATACCATAAAATGAAGGGTAACCTGAAAGAGTTTCCTCTCCATCAGCTTGTCCAATAAAAAGAATTTAAGCACTTAGCAAACCAGACTACCCCTCTTCTTCATCTCCTACATAGCAAAACAGCTTATTATTTTACCCTACATAATCATTTCACTACTTCAGATTCATTCTTATGTCAACGAGACTGAAGAGGAATGAAAAGTTGAGTCACAATGAAGGGAGCCCCCTAGGGGTCAGATAAGGAGATGGATTGGATGTTGAGGGAAGTTAGTAATGGCTCTTTCACACATGAATTGACTTCAGTTTAGTGTGCTTCATATTTCTGAACCCTATCACTCAAAGAAAAGAGAATACTCTTCAGCCTCGTTCACATTGAAGAGGTATAATTATGTTCAAATTTATGTGTATCTTACAACACAGACCTGAGGTTGTGCGAATATACGCAGGATCTTAGTCTTGTGAGGTTGCCAATCCTTTACATACACCTTAGAAAATAAACTCGTCATAACTGAACAAGCCTTTAAGGTCCTTTGAGGTGTGCAACTCATGTTTTTCATCCCACGACCCACTTGATATTCATTTACGTGTAAAATGGTTCTTATTCTGCCATAGTTGTTTTCCAGAGGGGGGTAACCGTATCATGTGTAAATGCAGCTGAATGGAGTAGAGAGAAGATGTAGATGGAGGGAGGGGAAACCTCAGAGCGTGTTGTTTGTGAGTGCAATCTGCATGGGAGGATGTGATTAGATGGTTTGCTCTAATCAAATCATTTATATTCTCTGTAGAGAGAGAAAGAGAGAGAAAGAGAAAGAGAAAGAAAGAGAGAAAGAAAGAGAGAAAGAGAGAGAAACTGAAAGAGAAAGAGAGAAAAAGAGAGAGAAAGAGAAGGAGGGGAAAAGGATGTGTGGTTTTTGATAATAAAATCTTATTTGGGGGGTACATTTGAGTTGTTGGAAATGACAAAGCTGTTTGGGCTGAGGAATTGAGATCAATATAAGATTTCCAATTTCCTTGCTGTATTTTGAAAGGATATTGCATTACTGCTGATCATATAAAACACAATGGAAATGATGAATTTCTGAAGATGGTAGTGATTATTACGATGATGATGAATTGATGATGATGATGATGATGATAATGCTGATGGTAATGGTTATGATGCTGATGAAGATGAATGGTGGTCATAGTGGTGGTAATGGTAAGGATGATGACATTTATAATGATGATGATGATGATGATAATGATGATAATGATGATGATGATGATGATATTGATAATAGTGATGGTGAGGATGATAATAATGATGAGAATGATGATAATAGCTGCCGTGGTGGTGGTGATTAAGTGAAAATAAATGTGCATGAAAATCAGATCGCTTTAATAAGAAAGAGTGAAATGGTAGACCTAATATTCGCTAAGGTATAGACACATTTTTTCAAAGTTACTATTGAGCAAAAATAATTTCTGTCTAAATAAAATAGATCTTTAACAGTCCCTTAAAAATATATACTTTTACATGTAACATAATAGTGATGCTATTTCTCTTTATGAAATAGAAACACATGATGGATACTTCAGGGGTACACATCATATCAAAATATATCTATAGAAACAAAAACTACTGTCCCTTGCTATAAAAACATTTCCTCAAATCAGACTTCAAATCAGACGGATAAGGAAATATTCAATGAGTTTATCTTTATGAAGAATTTAAAGGTGATTCATGTTTTATATCATGATAGGTGAGGGAAAGCCCTTTTTATGTCTTAAATAAACACAAGATAGAAACTATAGACAGAACGAGAGAGGCCCCAGAGATCCTGTACAATACTGAAATTGTCTAAAGCACTTAATAACAATCACTTGTTTTGTTCTAAAAGAGCAAAGATAATGTCACATGGCATTTAATAATATCACATAATCTACCGTGACACATACACATACACTTCCCAATATATTTCAATCGACTCTATAGAACCTCATTCTTTCAAATTGTTGCTTTCCTTCCACGAGCCACAATCTGGCCATCGAGTCGGGATGTGCGCTCACTTTCATGAGCTTTGCAGGCCACAAGAGAGTTGGAATCAAGAAGTTTCAGTCAAAATCACTCACAAAAAGAATTGTTTACAATATCTACAACCAAGGGGGGCAATGGGCTATCATGGGATTTGGACAAATTTGTTTGGAGATCTTGATCGGACCGGGGAGCGCAGGTTCTAATCACTTTTCCCCGCGGGTTCAGACTAGTCAAGACAGAGTCGGAAAAAGCAAGTCATTTGGGGGAAGGGGGTACACTAGGTTTTTGTTTAAATCAAGCTAATATGAGAAAGAGTTTGGATTTTCTCAGAAGGTATATTAAACAATGAATCATACCTTTTGTCTTGATATATAAATTCTTGTTGCTAATAAGCATGTGACAAGGGCTGAACTTCAAATGTAATTAGTCTCAACTATAATTAATCTCCACAAGTACAAGTACTCTCAACTATCCATGGCAGCTATTGCTTGTTCCTTTCCCCTTTCTATGCTTCATGTAAAGTACTGGTATGCAACATCACTTGTACAGTTCATTAATGTAAGGAAAAATGTCCCTTTTCCCAGTGGAACAGAAAATAAATTATCAAGAACACTGCCCTCTGTGGCATTGATTATTTCATTTCATTTTTTTTTCTTTTTTTTTTCCACTTCTCATAAAAAACATATAACAATTTACATACAATATCTGATTAAATACAACAAAACAAAACAAGAAAATAACATAACAATAATAAAATAATTTTAAGCACCTAGAACTTATACTTGAGAATTTGGAGGAGCCAACAAAGGCCATTGACCTGTCAAGGGCTGGTCTCCAGAAATAAATTAAAAATATATTGGTAGGTAAAGAACATAATTTAGTAAATAACAAAAGGGAAACAGGCGGTCTGTGTGATGGAAAAGTATACACAAAGAATATTATGACATGAATATGTGACCCATTGCCTTCATGAAATCGGCAGACATTGTATAAAGCCTATGAGAAACAGAACATTCAGAAGTCAATGGGTTAAATCACACTGTGAAATACAAATATAGATTTGTAATCCTTACTGTCCTACAAACTAAAATTAACCAGATTATTCATCTTTTTCCTCAAATCTCATTCTGTAAATCCCATTGGTGACGATTCTTTTCAGTCAATATTTTTCTGTCTATAAAACAGCTTAAATCCACAGTTTAATAAGCTGTTAATCACAGACAGAGAGAACTAGATCAAGCCACTCCTAATCTAATTCCCAAAGGCACTTTGAGGGAATTATTCATCAAATCAATTGTCTGGAGCTTCAAATGTGTCATAATGGCAATAAACAAAACATAATATACTCATCAAACCATGAGACGCAATCAAGTGTATACACTGTACATGATTGTAATTGAATTGAAATGCAAGGAATTCTACATCACTGGGATGCAAAAACAGAGTTAAGAGACACTGTTAATGTTGAATTTGAATAGCAATATAGAATAAAAGAGATAATAATAGAGAGGCATTGAAAGTGGATGGCATTTTAGGTCAATGAGGAATTTATTTTGAGAAGACAAACTCTTCAGAAAGCATGGAATCATTAATGCAAATGATTGAAAATAAGTTTTTAAAAGTCTGCATTCAAATATATTTCCAGGTTTAATGCAACACCAAAATGTACTATAGAAATGAATGAGAGAAAATAAACCATGCTTCCCCCCCCCCCAAAAAAAAAAGACATTCCTTTTCAAGAGAAAACGATATTTGATATCACTTGTATAGTTATACACGTATCTTGAAAGGAAATTTAAGGAGATCCTAACAAGCAGTTGTATCAGGTATCAGGCATGATCACTATAAAAGGCCATCAACGAGCAATAAGAATACTAAACAACAATTAAAACAGCTCATCACTGATGACCATAATTCAACCTTTCTATCAGTCCATCTTGTAATCCAATATTTCTATATCACCTGAAAATGAAAGCAATGATAATCATCACCAATACTACCACTCCAGTGGATGCGGGCCTACTTAGAATTTCAATGAGAAAGTCGTTATTTCCATATTCAAATTATTTGTATTGTCTCATGGCTCGTTTCCAAGTTGGTTTAAAAAAAGAGAGAAAACCTTATCTCAATTCTGACAACTTCCATATAAAAAGCTCCAATTATATTTGGTTTAGGCACCCTATCCTTAGTTTTCATCTGCAAATGTCGGCACTGATTACATCTCGTTATCACTGCTTGTCTTGAAAGCCTTATTTAACTGTGTTTGTTAATATAGTTAAACGAAGTTCCGATGGTGGTGGCGGGCTAATATCAGTTTCACAATTACTCACCCCACAGTGCATGTCCCTAAAGATGAAAAATGAGGATTAATGTTACTCCAATTTATGTCTGATATGCCATTGGAATTGAGGACAGATGATTGAAACTGAACACACAGTGAACAAAAACATTATCATCTGGTTTATATAGCCAGATTTAATCTAATGCAATCAAACTGTAGGAGGGGGTCTTTTTGTTCTTTAATTACATGACTCTTATGACAACATACCGGATCTCTATTTTTATAAAATGTTACAAGACCTAATAAAGCTTGCCAAACAGAATTATATATCTAGACAAACTACATTTATCAAGAATTAGTTCTTTAAAACCAGGATAACATGTATAATCCCTGTCAAAGCAGAACAAATATATTTTGCCCCACCCCCTTACCTCCTTCCCTCAACCCATCTCTCTCTCTCTCTCTCTCTCTCTCTCTCTCTCATATGATAAATTTCAATGTTCATTGCTTCATATTTTTCTTATAAATAAACAAAATCCCTGTCATTGTTCTACATATATATCATAATCTTTCTTAAAGGTAATACAAAGTTTTGGTATGGGATCATAAATTTGGTTTATATAAGAAGCATTTGCGATCCCATAATATTCAGTGATCGTTGTCGCGGTTGAAATCGAGTCCAAAATTATGACATTGTAAATAATAAACTCTTTATGTTGTATAGCTCCCTCTCAAGGTCAAGATATTAATTAAGCTATAAAACAATATATCTTGACTAAAATCGATCGATTAGCTATTCCCGTTTGGAAATTATATATCACAACTACATAAGCTGAGATTTTCATGGTCGCAGCTACCATTGTACGGCCGTAGGTGCTATTTGAAATTTATCAAAATTTACCGGGAGCACCGGTAAATTTTTATATTCAATTTTTCTCAAAAGCAGAAGTGTTTTAGGGGCTAAATTTTCTAGTGCTTATAATACATCCACAGAGGCATTCAAATATATCGAAATTGTAAAGAATCACTATCCACCCAATTTTCAAAATGTCCCAAAACTTTGTATTACCCTTTAAGAAAAAATAGAAGAGAGAAAGAAATAAACCAATAGGAAAGAGAGAGAGAGAAAGAGAGAGTGAGAGGGGGGGGGGGGGCAAGTGAATAAAAAAAGGTGAACTTGACACTATAACCATAGGAACTTCACACCCACTATTTCATGAGTGATTGTGCAAATTTATATCCTGTTTTAGAACGTTTTTTGCTGTCCCACCACTTGATTTGAATTAATCCCCTTCCTTCCAATTATTGTGAAGTGCATTGTAACTCTGATCAACTTTATCAATCCTCAAAATCAAACTAACCTTGGAGAATGAATTTAGCTACAGGCGATTTGATCACTTTTAATTTGGGATCTGACATAATATTGAAAGGTATTCCGTCATGTCCGTGGAGTACTTGATACCATGTGTGCGAATCCATGTGCGCTGCATTTTCTAATACTCTTAAAAAGGCGATGTTTGGTAACGTATTGCTTAACATGAGGGTACGTGTCAAATCAATTTAAGGCTATACAGTGAAACCTGTCTATATAGACCACCCACGGGAGACAAGAAGGGTGGTCTTTACAGGCAGATGGTCTTTATGTACAGGTTCCTTTAGTACATCTTTCAATGAGAAACAATTTTCAAGGGAAACAGAAAAGTGGTCTTTGTACATGTAGACAGGTGGTCACTATTTAAGCAGGTTTGACTGTATCTATATGCCAAATTAAGTAATAGTCCGCCAATTATGATATCCTTTTCATTAAAAAATTGAGTAAAAATTATTCAGCATTTGAGCGGGCAATTAATCCATAAGTTGTTCCAACACACAATTATCCCCATTTGAAATTTTGTTCTTTCTTCATAATGAGTTTTAGAAAAATGACCTGTTTTGGTTAGCTTTTGCTTGCCATGCAGCAAGATTCTTCAGACCAATTTCATAGCTGGTGCTGTTACTGGTGCATAATTGAACACAATGTAACTGAAATACAGCAACCTTACTCAATCAAGCATACTACATAATGTATTCAACAGCAAGACCTTTTTTAAGAACTCCACATAAACTGGTTCATTTCAGGATGCCCCGAATCTCTTTCTCAAGGAGTCCCCCGCTACCTGTACTTGTTGACAGGGCATGGCCACAAGGGGGCGCTAGAGTAAATAGGAGCCATGACCAGCGGGGTAATTATTTACTGGAGGGTCCAGGAGGAGGAGGAGGAGAGAATGGGAGGAGAAGAAGACGAGATGAGATTGAAGGCTGTGGATGAACCAAGGCAATAGAAGTTCACAGCAGGGTGTCTCAGAAGAAATGATCTAATTGGCCTCCATTCACACATGTATTTTAATCTGGACTACCATCTACTATACATTACAAATAAATGACACGTGACGTGCCAAACAATTTTGGTAGAAAATGCAGTGGCTGAGTAATGAGCATAGAAAGATATGGAAATCTGGGTAAGTAGGCTCGACACCATGTGCTAACATATACAAATGTAGGTCACTATGTACAAATGGGAGTTGTGGTTTTTATCAAAGATGATGCCCAGTAAGCTTTTGTTTGCATGTTTTTATTTCACTGGTTCAAACAACCAATCTACTGCAGGATAAACGATCCAGAATAAATCATAGCTATTTTCTCTCAAAATATGATTCCCATACCAGAGCTCAAGGTTAGCTTTAATAAATGCCTGATGTCATAAAAAGCAATTACAATGCTTGAATCTATGTAACATACCCATCAAAACTGTAATAATTAGCTCATCACTTTCAGTTTCTATTGCAAGCTTTCAAACCTGAAGATTCAATGTAGCGGTACTTGTGCTACTTCACACTTTATCTCTAACAATTTGAAGGGCATTGATGATCCTATTCAGTTTATTGTATCATACCAGCTATTGATATACCGGTATACAAGAAATGAAAGACAAGACTCATACATGTACAGCTGGCTTGTTCACCTTTTGGCTTTGATAAAGATTAATTATGTGGATAAAGTGATTAGCATTTGCTTTCAAAGTTTCAAATAACTTTCAATTTATTACTCTGCTAATCACATCTTTGGTGGTAATGAAGTAATTTATCTGTATAGTATTGTGAATTACATCATTTTAGAGTAAATTCATCAAGCATGCTCTCATACTTTGGAAAAAAATATATCTAATAATAATAATATTTGGTTATTGTATAGTGCATATCATATTAAATATATTTTCCCTTTGAGCTTTGAAAGAGCTTTGGAAATTATTACCCTAGCATTAGCTCAGGTCCATTAAAGGTAAAGACCAGTAATGGTCATGCGATTGCATTGTGAAAGAAACGTTGTGGAATCGATCAGAAAAGGTTGATCATCTAGCATCTGCAAGGTTCTGGAATCATCAAAATGATAAGAAATTTGGCCCATTTTTCGTAAAGTTACAAGCACTATACACAGAAAGATGTATATGGGACTACCCTATATCTCTCACCAGACCATGAGAGAAACAAATTTACCAAATATATGAATTAGGAGGCGGTTTCCCGGCAAATTTTTTATCATCATGTATTAGTCAAAACATATTCTTTCACATGATTGGTAATGAGAGCTTCCATTTCATTTTTTGAAATTGGGGCGTTTCCAATACTGGTCTTTACCTTTAAAGCATAATGTGCTCTAAAAGCATTTCATGTTGTAAATTTATTTCTCCTTGGCTCTCAAAATGGGATGGAGGGGGAGGGGTAGGGGGTGGCATAATCCTAAATGCTAGCTGGATACTCCCCCTCCACTGATCATCATATATGAATGGCCAAGATATTACAGTGTCAGATAAAACACTACACTCCTACTCCCTTCAATACAGGACAGCTTGAAAGAATTACCTGATGTAAACGCACCTTTTGTGTAATGCACCAGGGTTGCATATGAAATGTAATTTCATGCTCGGTGGTCACGGTCGCTGCAAATTAAGTGCAAATGACACGGGATGACTCAATATCAACCCCCCCCCCCCCCCCTTCCAAAAAAAGACCAAATTACATTATTAAAATTGTTTAGAGTGGGTCTTTATCAAGTCTTATTTAGTGATGAAACAGAGAGGGATGATGGAGAGGGAGAGGGATGAGGGAGAGGGAGGAGGGAGAGGAAGGTTTAGCAAGAGGAGGAGGGAGGTATGATTGGGGTAGAGAGGGACACAGCTGATCAATTCTGCATAAATTGGAATGACAATAGCACTGAAGGAGACTCCGCATTGATGCAATATTGTGTACTGTGAATCGTATAATCAGGTCGTTTGTATAAAGGCAGTATGATCCATAGTTGGAGTGAATGGAGCTTCTCATGTCATACAAAGCATTTCATGGTTGGGGTTTCAGATCTCAGTCCCTCTCATAATTTTCATCAATTCTGAGATGCAGACAGAGTTGATGAATGAATCACGATCATAATTTCTCTACCAAAAGATAGAGTGTACACAGTATCTTGTACTAGTAGTGTACTATCCATATAGGCACATGATTCTGTTCTCAAATAGCACTTCCTTCTTTCTATTCTTTATTTTATAACGTCATGGATGACATACATCTTCCCTCTAAAAACAAGATTATGTTAAACCCACCAAACACTACTGTCCTGTGATACAATATTCTAAGAAATGGCAATTGCATAATTTACATGTACATTGATTTACATGTAGCTTCTAAAAATGATAAGAAATAATACTAACAAGTAACAACCAGAATTTTAGTGCATTTAACTCTTCTAGTCAGAATAATCCGAAAAGGTTTCAAATTGTACACAATCGCGCTACATGATTTTGAGCCGATTTAGCTTTTCCTGTTCAAAGGAAACATAAAAATCCCTTGAAATCGGGATTTTCTCAATCAAATGACTATTCAGATCCTCGGTCATTACAATTTTACATGTTTGGATGTTCATATCAAATGCTATTGCAAATTGTTTCAAAATCTGATTGTAATCGGATCATTGAGTGTGCAGTGAGCTTTACATACAACATTAACATTGTTCAGATGAAAACAAATGGTGCTAAGGTAGTGAATTCAATGCTAGATGTACATGAACAATGGTTGGGAGAATGTATTGTTAGAGGGGGTTACACATTGACGCCTTCAAAGAAAACCATAATTATCTTTGTGGTTTAAGAATTTTTTTCAGGATTTGTTGCAAGTTAAAGGGTTAGTACAGTAAGGAATATAATGAGTAACATTTCATACAAAAATTAACCATTTTGTTCATCAACCTTTATCAATATTACCAGTTCACGTTAAAGTTAGGGACCTGCATCAAACAATATCTGCTGCTCAAGCTTTCCTTGTAGAAGTTTATTTTGGTGTACTTTGAGGGGACTGTCTTTGTTACCACAATCTGACTTTGACCAAGAAATTGCCAGTGGACTAGTCAGTCAGAATGTTGATAATAAATTTTTCTTCACAATTCATGAATCAAATGTAAAATTCAAGTATAGAAAGATAACGGTAAGCCCATATTTTGTCCATATAAATACCAGAGATAGCAGTAAAATTAATTAAGACTTGCATGCGCCATGCATCATTTAAATATGATCTTAAACTAGCAAATATTTGTCAGACCACTTATATTTTTGTCATTAACCTTATACATATTTCATTTAATATCCTTTAATCATTATAATTATAATAAAAATATAATGCACAATTATAATGTACAGCCTGTGTAGCTTGTATAAGTATTACTACTTGTATACTTAAAGCCCATCTGCACTAGTTTGGCATGGAGGGATTAGACCTCCCTGCAAGATCACTGACAGGTGTTTATCTCATCAAATCAGCTCTCAATTTACATAAGAAAAAGGCGATCATGGGGGACCAACAGGCACCGATTAGGCATTTTTTGCTATATAGAGGGCACAAGTGCATGTAGCTATAAGTAGTGCAGTGGGGCTTTAAGACAACTTATATTAAAGGACATGCATACATTAAGGTCAAGTTAAGAGCAGCCTGCGTTCCGATGATAATTTTCATGTTTTTGCCCACCTCCCAAGCATGCTGTAATCTCATCATTTCTGGCTACACAATGACATCTCCGTTATCCTTCTCGGCTCGCCCCTGCACCTATCACGGCCCCCTCGACCGCTCCGTCGCGATGCGAAATCAAATTAATCAGAGATATTTACCTCGGGTCTTGGGGCAATCTCAAACTTATTTCATGATCATGGGACGTGTAATCACATATGTGTGGAAAAGCAAGCATGAGATAGTTTTCACATAACCAGACCCTAAAAAGGAACGCTCTGTATGTGTATGTTTGTAAAAAAACACACCAAAACATGGGAATTTCAAAATGTAAATAATCCCATAATGCAAATACAGAGGGCAAACTGTAATCATGAACAAGTTAAATTTTATAATCAAGTCTATTTTATGAAAATAGAACTCATTAATACTAATGTTTGCGAAAGCTCATTATGTGGTGGTCTTAATTGCACTAGACAGCATGAGACTGCTTCATAATTGAATTGAGTTTTGATCTGAAATATTTGCTGATCGGTGGAATGATAGATACATGTTCATTGATTGATCGATTGACTGATTGAATGATCAAATCATTAAATGATGAAATTTGTCCTTCATTACTTGATTGATTGATTAATTAATTAGGTAATGAACCAACTGTTACGTATTGATTAGTTTGACTGATCAATGGATTGGGAGATTGTGTGCTTGTCATATTCAATGATTTATTGCTTTTTGGTACTAAATGGTTTGTTCCTTGACTGGCTGATTGATAGATTGCAGATTTCATTCGTCAAAAAGAATTAACTACATATATTGTATACATGTACAGGGTATGGAATGAAGCCCAAACTCACAAAACATGAAATTGCTTTTTAACTGCAAATTAAATTTCTCTCACTAAATGCTTACAGAAAAAAAATTAATGTAGACCTGGAAAGAAGACTAAATGCCCATGTACCTCATGTACAGTTCAATAAGATGAGAATCCATGCATTTATGGATGAGGGAAGGGGGCAAACGATTGAGGAGGAGGAAGACAGACAAGGGAATGGTGGCTCCATCAAGACTTGCCCCCCAATGACCCCCAGACGCCTTAATGATATTCACATGATGCTGTGCTCAGTCACATGACCCTTTGTCTGGTGTTGCTTGTCTATGCATATTATAATGAGCACTGTTTGAATAACAATTGTGCAATTTTGTATCTTAGCTTGGCATAGTACTAACGTGTACAAATATATTCCCATGATGGGGAAGCACATTCTTATTTTTTCTGAAGACAATTTGATGAACTACATGTACATATTGTTTTATTATGAGTTGTGTGGGCCACTGTAAGAGAACATCTAAATGTTGATGAGATATAAATGCTTTTTCAGATAAGCAATGAAAAAAACCTTGGATGGAACTTCATTTAGACTAACTTTGTGATTTTCAAAACAATATTCCTTTAAAGCCTGTCTGCACTAGTTTGGCCTGGAGGGATTAGACCTCCCTGCTGGTCACTGGCAGGTGGTTATCTCGTTAAGTAAGCTCTCAATTAACATAAGAAAAAAGGGACCATGGGGGATCAACGGTCACCACTTATGCATTGTTGGCTAGATAGAGGGCGCAAGTAGCTACAAGTACATGTAGTGCAGACTGCAGACAGACTTTAATATTTGCAATAACAAGTGAATCTTGAAGCATTTGGAACTAAATTAAACACCTAATAAACTCTAATAATTGATATATTTCATAAATTAATACTGAATTAGAAAAAAACTAAAATATTCACAAAGAATAATTTGCACCAAAGTTTTATCACTACAATGATATACATGATAACAATGATTATAATGCCAAATACAATTAATAATCATAGTATTCAATCTGCAGTATGGGTATGTAACTGTGCAGGCACTGCTCTAATGCAGTGATTTTTCACTTGCCTCATCATTTCAATTAAATAAAATGAAGTAGTGTGGAAATTTCCTGCATATACACTTTACCGTGAAATGCGCCATTTCTCAAACGGTTGTGAACACTCGGATGAATTGAGCCTCATGCACGGGTAAATGCCAATAAAGTGCTGTCCCCCGACCACGAGATAATTGCCCAGGGGCCCGAAAATTAAGTATGACAAAGGGGAGCAATCAGTCTAATGCATATTTGAGGCTGTCGTAATGCTATGTCGTAATGCAATGGCATCAGTCGGCAGAATCCAAGAGTGAGAGAGATTTCAACTAATTAACCACCTCTCTCCACTGAGCAGGGTTGAGATTCATATCAAAATGGCCGCTGCTTTAAAATCAAAGAGAGCCTCGCCAGGAAGGAGGCTGAGCCTATGTTACTGATTAGACATCAGATTAAGTGGAATGAATAGTGGTTTCTTTGAATAACAAGAATTACAAGGTTATTTCCTTTAATCACAACTTTAAAAATATTGGACAATAGCAAGGCAACCTTTGAGTAAGACTCAGAGAGAAATAACATCCATCACGCAAATTACGCATATGGGATTACTAAAGTAAAAGTGCTGTTAATAATAAATGCTATAGCATCACACTAGGTGTGTCTGCACTATCTCGAGATTGCCAAATATCCAGCTATTTGAACTATCCCGATCGCAAACTATCCAGCTAATTTGCGTCTTCATTAGACCGAAGTAGCAAATAGCTGGATAGCACAACGCATGCACAACGATTTCCGGTTTTCCATGTTTACTCGAGGTCAGTGGTTGTACTAGCGCGCTGAGCGGTATAGATCGCATGTGCGAACCGGAAATCGTTGTGCATGATGGGATCGGGATATTTGACTCCGTACTTTGGTCTAATGAAGACGGTCGCAAACTATCCCGCTAGTTCGGAAATAGTGGGATATTTTGCAAACTAGACCGAGATATCTTGGGATATTATCCCGACCAATTATCCAGCTAATTTGCTACTTCGGTCTAATGAAGACGCAAATAGCTGGATAATTTGCGATCGGGATAGTTCAAATAGCTGGATATTTGGCAATCTCGAGTGCAGACACGCCTACTGTGAAACTGAGTGTTTAATTCTTGTTCCATATCAATTGCATACTTTAAAACATGGATGGCCAACTTTTTAAAGTTCGCGGGCCACAGCTAACGATAGGCATTACTTGGCGGGCCATAGGTAGTCTTCTCCCCCCCCTCCCCCCCCCCAAAAAAAAAATACTCATGCAATACGTGTACACACCTGCAATTTTGCAAAAAACAAACAAGCAAACAACAAAATCAGTGAAGAAAAAAACGGCGGGAGAAAACGGCTGCAAGTTTCAAGACAAGTATGGTATTTCAAACATATTTCTTGATTCACAACATTAATTTGTACATGTACAAAATGAAATTAACATGGCAAGTGATGTTAATGCCCGGGGGATACTCAGATTTGGCTTGAACGGGGGTGTGCCGCTCAAGCCTCGAAACCCCTACCCATTATTAGGGGTCATTTTTCTCGAAAAAAGATCAATTTTCCACAATTTTCGGGTGTTTTGGGGGTGTTTGCATGGCAAACGCCCGAAAATTTTGAAGAAACTGACCCATTTTAAACGGTATTTTTGTTAGAAGTGGGACCCATGTTTAGGGATTTTTTGTGACAAAGTCACCCATTAGAGCGGTACACCCTATGTAATGAGAGGAAATCTTAGGAGTTTTGTATCAACCACGTAACGATTCAATATGTTGTGAATGATGGGAACAAATTATGAAAATAGAGATAGCTGTTTGTAAATGTTTTACCCTATTTCATCGCTGCTATGCGGACCGCATTTCATTGATGAGCTATTTTTATTATCACTTCTTTAATGCTCCGCGGGCCGCACCAGAAAAGCTTGCGGGCCGCGGGTTGGCCACCCCTGCTTTAAAAGAACAAAGCAGTAGACTCTAGATGTAAATGCACATTATCATTTGGTAGAAACGTCTGCTAAACAAGGTAAATATTGTAATGTAAATACGGTTTAATATATGTACATGACATTATGTTCCACTGCCATATTCAGCGCAATAAGGAAGTAGCCCAGGCATAAAATGAAATGTATATTTATCCAAATGACAAAACAAAATATATAAGGATGCAGTGCTACTGTAAGAGGAAACTGATCATAAACACACACAGTGGAATCACTAGTGCATTGTACCTTGAAAGTAAACATACTCTTAAGGCGTGTCTGCACTATCTCGAGATTGCCAAATATCCAGCTATTTTGAACTATCCCGATCGAAACTATCCAGCTATTTGCGTCTTCATTAGACCGAAGTGGCAAATTAGCTGGATAGTTGGTCGGGATAATATCCCAAGATATCTCGGTCTAGTTTGCAAAATATCCTTCTATTTCCGAACTAGCGGGATAGTTTGCGACCGTCTTCATTAGACCGAAGTACGGAGTCAATTATCCCGATCCCATCATGCACAACGATTTCCGGTTCGCACATGCGATCTATACCGCTCAGCGCTGACCTCGCAACCACTGACCTCGAGTAAACACGGAAAACCGCAAACTAGACCGAGATATCTTGGGATATTATCCCGACCAACTATCCAGCTAATTTGCTACTTCGGTCTAATGAAGACGCAAATAAGCTGGATAGTTTGCGATCGGGATAATTCAAATAGCTGGATATTTGGCAATCTCGAGATAGTGCAGACACGCCTATAGTTTATAAGCAAAGTGTCCTTGAAATAAATACATAAATATTGGGGATGTTGACAAGGAAATACTTAGTATTTTTATTGATTTTGAAAATGTAAAAAAACATAGAAGTAGGACATGGAAAGCTGTAAGCTATTAAACTTTCTACTTAAATGCAGTTTGGAAAACTACTCTTGAAGTATTGCAAAACATTGTAACCCTACCCCAACCTTTCTCTCTCTCTCTCTCTCTCTCTCTCTCTCTCTCTTTCCATTCATAAGTTCTAAATAATAAGTAACTTAATTACTGGAGTTAACCCCCCCCCCCCCCTTTCCAACAGAAGCATGCTTTATCTACAAGCAGATGATCCAAATTATATTCTTCCAATACACAAAGAAGAACAAATATCATTTCTTTATCAAGCTTGACGTGATTCAGTGGTAGGTCCATAACTGTCCAAGACATGATGAACATTTCCAGCATATCGTTGGGTATATTCATGGACCAATAACTTGCAACTGTGAAACATTCCCCCATAGAACAATTAGAGTAACATTAAATTAATAGCTATGTGTTAAGGCTCAATACCACCTAATGCCTGGTAAACATGGCCCTAGATAATTTCTGGAGCTCTTATAATAAAAGTTATGGATCTCTGGAATCATCAGGTAAAATGAAAAGGTACCTACTGAAACATCTCCATGTAACGTAGAAAGGACTTTAAACACTTTCTCTCGACAAGGACCAATATAACCACTTGCTCTCAAACATGTAGACTATTCAAGGACTTCCTTGTACATACATGTATGTATTGTATAACTTTGTGTAAAAATCCCCCGAAATATGCATGTACTGTAGTCTATGGGTGCGTTTAATCGACACTTTTTCACCCTAGAATCACGGTTTCTAAAGACGTTTAGTTTAAAACGCAATGCGTTCAAGCGATTTTTTCGTCGGTCGTAAAAATAAACGTGTTTGAAAACACAAACATGAAACGCTGAAAAAGATGCGTTTTGTATCATGATTCAAAAGAATCACGGTCGCTAAAATTCGATTGAACGGACGGAGTTCTCAATCATGATTGTATGACGAAGCCTCTTCCGGTTTGGGGAAAACCGCGCGCCCGCTTTGCATGCAATTTGCGTTCACTATACCATCGTTGCCTGTTCCGTTATGTTATTCCTTGTTTTTCCTTCTATCATTTTCTCTTTCTGTCTTTCCTTATGTTATTCTTTGTTTCTTCCTTTTATTCTTATGTTATTCTTCTTTTTTTTTTCTTCTATCACCTTTTCTTATGTTATTCTTTGTTTTTATCATTCTATCATTTGCTCTTTCTGTCTTTCCTTATGTTATTCTTTGTTTCTTCCTTCTATACTTATGTTATTCTTTGTTTTTTCCTTCTATCACCTTTTCTTATGTTATTCTTTGTTTTTATCATTCTATCATTTGCTCTTTCTGTCTTTCCTTATGTTATCCTTTGTTTCTTCCTTCTATACTTATGTTATTCTTTGTTTTTTCCTTTTATCACCTTTTCTTATGTAATTCTTTGTTTTAATCATTCTGTTACTTTCTCTTTCTATCTTTCCTTATGTTATTCTTTGATTCTTCCTTCTTTCACCTTCTCTTATGTTATTCTTTGTTTTAATCATTCTATCACTTTCTATTTCTGTTCTTCCTTATGTCATTCTTTGTTCCTTCCTTTTTTCACATTCTCTTTCTGTCTTTCCTTATGTTATTCTTTGTTTCTTCCTTCTATTTTTATGTTATTCTTTGTTTTTTCCTTCTATTTCCTTCTCTTTTGTTATTCTTTGTTTCTTCCTTCTATTTCCTTCTCTTTTGTTATTCTTTGTTTCTTCCTTCTATTTTTATGTTATGCTTTGTTTGTTCCTTCTATCAACTTTTATGTAATTCTTTGTTTTAAGCATTCTATCACTCTCTCTTTCTGTCTTTCCTTATGTTATTCTTTGTTTTTTCCTTCTATCACCTTTTCTTATGTTATTCTTTGTTTTTATCATTCTATCATTTGCTCTTTCTGTCTTTCCTTATGTTATTCTTTGTTTCTTCCTTCTATTTTCATGTTATGCTTTGTTTGTTCCTTCTATCAACTTTTATGTAATTCTTTGTTTTAAGCATTCTATCACTCTCTCTTTCTGTCTTTCCTTATGTTATTCTTCGATTCTTCCTTCTTTCACCTTCTCTTATGTTATTCTTTGTTTTAATCATTCTATCGACTTTATCTTTCTGTCTTTCCTTATGTTATTCTTTGTTTCTTCCTTCTATCACCTTCTCATTCTTTGTCTTATTATTGCGATCTATGCTCAAAACAGCAGTCGACAGTCGGCCGTAAACAATTCCAGAAAGCGCGCGCCAAAGTTCCTGGGCCATACTGCGCAGTGTGATGCGCAGTGGTTTGGCTCGCAATGAGCTAGAATCAGCGTTGATGAAAAATCGCTTGAACGCAAACCGCAGTGACCTTGCTTTTTGTAACGGCGTTTTGAATTGTGATTCATGTTTGTGATTCTAGCTTCGAAAATTCGATTGAACGCACCCTATGTACGAGACAATCACGAGACGATTCTATAATGATATAAAATAATTATGAATAAATTTAAATCTGTCAAACACTATTTGTCAGAAAATGTGTAGACTCAGTCTGAGCAGGAAAAAAGATGTAAAGAAATAGGAAGCTGCCATTTTTTCAGAACAATATTTTTTTAAAGCAAACACTTTTTCCCCCTTCTTCATTTGTTTCTCATAACTGTTTCCCTCTTTGATCTCTCTCACTACCACTTTCTTTTCTTTTCTTCTTTCTCTTTCTTTTCTCAATTCTGCTGGTATCATAAATTCCCATCATAAACATTTATATCTCAATCTATTCACATCAGTCAGCTTTGAAGTGGTAAAGTAAACTTTTATGAGTTCATGTACAAAAAAAAATGTAGCAAACTTACAGTGTGACTTCCACTGGATCTCTGGCTCATTATCTGGATAAAAAGAGGAAAGATAAGAGAGAAAATAATATATTATTGTCAAACATATCGGTATGAATGTTGTACAAAAAATTATAGCTACATGATAATTAATAATGCATGAATAAATGAATGTCAAATATACATGAAAGAAATTATTGCATGCATATGTACCACAAAATGCTGTATAGAATTAGCAAACGAAGGTTTCTGCTTAATTTGGAACAAGACCTCCATCAAGCATCAGGGTAACTGGGCTCATATGAGCATCACATACTGTACAATGAGAATAGTGCATGACTGCTCACTCCTCTCTCAAATGAGTTTCTTTTTAACAAATATTTTTACAATAAGGGTCTCAGTTGTACATGTAGGATCACTTTGCTTTACATTTATTGTATGTGATTTAATCTTTTGCTTTATTATACATACAAGTACATGCATATTCTTTCGTTTCGTAAGAATGGCTATGAGCCATGCCAATCATATAGTGTATGAGGAAGATAAATCTTTATCTGCCTGTAACTGAGACTACCATTATTGATTAATGTCAACCAGTTTTCTGCTTGCCAAGTTCAGGCATATAAACTGCATAATTTGTTTGAAATTGCTTGCTCGAGTGCTTGAACCCAAGCAGACCGTACTTGCATGCAATTTATCAACATCATGCTCATGATCAAAATATCTATTATAAAGAATGCAGCATATATTTACATGTATTTCAAATTCAAATATATACTGTATTGATTGGAAATTATGCTCCAATAACAGAATTTCTTGTGTGGAAGAACTACATGTATTGCCTTTGCTTTGTGAGACAAGAGACTGTTTTTAAGGACACATCCAGACCATCATTATCAGAGCTCCGTGTATCATCTCTACACAATCACTCATACATATGTACACTGTATCTAGCACATGAACGCACCTTTGCAGTGTTCCAATCTTTACGATATGAACAGATCCAACAATCATCCAAGATAACTTTGCAACATATAAGCATCTTGTTAAAAACCTCTCTTTAACAATACCTGTGCCTCCTGTATTTTTCCATTTATACCATAATCACACCCACAAACTGACTCTTAGCTGAATAAATCTTGGCCATTTGGGGGAAATGTAACTTTTTTTTAAATCTTTTGTTAGTCTGGCATGGTTATCGGTGGTGTGACCGAAGCATTATGTACAGTTCGTAGGTGACAGAAGACAGACCCTAATGCCTCCGTATTGCACAGCTACACCATATCATATGCAAGTATGAACAGATATTATTCATGTTGGCATCTAATCAGAGCCTCTCACCAACCAAGCATGCCTTCTTGTCATTCTTCCATTAAACCTCTGAGCATGATGGAAGACAGACTCAAACACCTTCACTTGCAGAATCTCCTTCAGTCAGACACTACTCATACGTTAGGACCAGCTACTTGTTACATGCCTCTCTAGGCCTGTCCTCATCAGCTCGAGATTGCCAAATATCCTGCTATTTGAACTATCCTGATCGTAAATTATCCAGTTAATTTGCGTCATCATCAGCCAGAAGTTGCATTTAGTGGGATATTTGGTTGAGATAATCATCTCAAGATATCTTGGGCTAGTTTGCAAAATATCCCGCTATTTGCTCGGTGCGTCTTTACCAGCCCGAAGACTCGCACTATGCGTGAATGCTGAGCAAAATATCTTGAGCTCAAAATCAAGTCCCGAGTTGATGAAGATGCGATTTGTAACTTCAGGATTATTTCCCAAATCAGAAATAGCGGGCTATTTGGCAATCTCGATCTGATGGAAACAGGCCTTCTGTTTGTAGTGCTTGACTGAGGAATGATGACCCTGATAAGTTCACATGCCGCTACTGATCGGGAGAGGGGCAGAGGAGGGGAAGGGTATGCAATAAACTATCACAATTGTTGACAACACTAGAATGCAGTTTAACATGAAAGTCAAGGAAATGATCTTTAATTTGATTTCATATGACCGTCAGTGAATGAATGCCAGTAGATGCCATTAATTAGTTTACAAAGACAAAGAAAGGTAGTTTCAAATCCTTTGGCAACTAACAGCAGATATTTCTCCAATAATTGACCTTGACTGGTGATTAGCAACATGTGGGTAAAACACCTAAAAGGATCTACAATGTATGGCTTTGGGTCCTATCCAAGGGACTTGGTTTTAAAAATGTGAAACTCCTAGTCACATGACTAAACTGCTTTATCACCAAGCTATCATACAGTTGTACATGTGCAGGGTTCTGATCAAGGGCACAAAAGTGTTACATATGAGGTGAATTTTAAAAGTCAATTATAGACTGTGGCAACATTATTTTTGTAATCTGCAAACATTATGCAACACATAGCTAAAAAATCAGACCTTAACAAATTGCCGTTAAGCGGCAATCAGTAGCCAAATATCACATCATCAAAAATGTTACGTACATAACTCGGTGTCCACTTCATGCTGATATTTCTCTTATATTTTAAATTTTTCTTAACAAAGTACATGAGATGTTAAAACATACCCTAAACAAAACTTAAAACCATTGCCATATCAACTTTTTTCAATTTAGTTATTAGAATTTGGCCAAAACAAATATGGACACCGAGTTATGTACAGTACATCTTATTCTCTAGATGCTTTCTCTTTGCCTTATTGTCAGATATGGTTTTGCATTAGTCTAATATCGACTTCAATTGAAGGAATGATGTGTTTCCTGAATGAAACATAATTTGCAATGTGTAAATAGTTTGTAAACTACTATTTCAGGACTGAAATGTAAGATTTCTGTACTTAATCGTACATAACTGTGGACACCAAAAGTAAGTAGTTTTACATTCAAATTATAACTTCTTGTTCCTTAAATTCAATAAATGTTTGTTTAAATGAAAATGCAGAAGGGTGCAATTCATGCTGACAGAAATAAATTGATTCATTTATGATAATTTATTTCAAAATGTGATTGGTAGTAACGTACATAACTCGGTGTCTTTTCATAACGGTGTCTTAGTTATGTACATGACATGAAAAAGCTCAAACTGCAATATTTTGTAATATTCTTCTCACCAAATCAGACGTGTGTATGTCTTATACATGGTTTACTACCTTACCATAACAAATAACTAAATATAGGTGGTCTTATTGAAGAAAAAAAAACATGGTGTACGTACATAACTCGTCACGTACATAACTCGGTGTCCATTCATTGTTGATTAAATCACACATACAAGTTAAAATGGGGAATCCAATGTTATCAGTGCTCTTCATTCACCTATATACACCATTGCATTATCATTTTGAAAGAATACAATAAGTTTTTGTATAGATTCTGTTGCATTGTATGTTCATAACTGCAGGACACCAAACATTTTCCATTTTCAGAAATCTGAATATTTTTAAAACCATGACCCAGAATGAAATGATCTGATTAGAAATCAAAGATAAAGTGAAACTAAACATTATAACATTGCAAGCTTGTAAATAAATCAATTATTTATGCACCATTCTTCAGTTAGTAAGATTTGAAATTTGCAGGACACCACAGTTATGAACATATCACAAAAATTGTATCACGTGTAAATGGAATAAGAAAGTAAAATAATAGGAATTAACTCAACAGAAATGTTAATTATTACATAGATTCTACATCAAGATTTAAAAAAATCACAAGTTTTGCATCCCAATAGTAAAAATATGGTATCCAATTAGTGCATGTTTTGAATGTAACGTTAAAAGTGCTGAAAATAGGCCTTTTTTCATCATAAAATTGCTCTAAAATCTTTAATTTGAACTCAATGAAGCTGAAAACTTGTTTGGAGCTTCCCCCAATGGTACTTTCTAATATAAAAATGCTAATTTGTGTCTGGGTCTCATGGTTTTGGATAATTGAACAATTTCCCAGTGTTCAATCTACATTTTTGTAAGTGTACCCTTGATCTGAGCCATGCACACATACATGTACATGAACATGTAAACCTCCGTTTTGTAATCTTTGACAAACATTCTCCAGGTGAAGATGGACGCTCTCTTCTTCCTCTTTCCTATCCTAACCTGACCTCCTTGAAATGTCATTCCCGCTTGCTTTGTGATTGCTGCCCCATTCTTATTTCCAGCTCGCTTGTCTCTCTGACATTTCACTCTTGTCTAATCAAGCCCTAACCATCACCTCTGCACATGCTGGGACATTTCAGGGCCTTCAGGTGACGAACATACATTGTACTATAAATTCAATCATGTACCAGTACATGTATGTACTGTTCATCTATATAGTACCATCCACAAGACAGCGTATTATCACCTGAAACAATATTTCCATCAAGATTAAAACAGGAAGTAGGCGACATGAAATGAATTTTATTCTTCGCTCTGAAAGGGAAGTAATTAAACATATATAACCTGCACTTCATTATGTTTGCTTTCAAAATAATCATCAAGCTGCTCTTGAAAAATATGCTCTAGAGAGTATGAACAA
This sequence comes from Strongylocentrotus droebachiensis, assembly GCA_035222895.1. NCBI lineage: Eukaryota > Metazoa > Echinodermata > Echinoidea > Camarodonta > Strongylocentrotidae > Strongylocentrotus > Strongylocentrotus droebachiensis. The sequence continues at coordinate 104,613 of JAVYIG010003948.1, forward strand.
ATAAGAGATAAAAAAGAGATTTTAAAAAAGTGAACTATTCAAGAAAATATCCTTGTTATATTGATTATTTGGATGTACAGTACATGTACATACATGTTGTATGTACATGTATAAATGTAGAACAAGGATTTGATCAATTTCAGGAACTACAGTTACATTGTACATGTATTAACATTCTTCTTATAAATAACAAGTGAATAAGTCTTGAGTACTCTCCAAAACCTTATTCACTTCTTTCCAACAAGTAAAGGAACCATTAAATACCGATAAAGACTATGGATCCCATGCAAAAACGACTACCATATTGTAAGTTTTTTGTTTTTGTTGGTCCTTGTAATATAACACTTCTTTAAGTTCTTTGTAATGGTTTGCAATTCGATTATTTCATGTCCTTGCTCTGATACTTGTATCCATACAGGCAGGCATCTCTATTACTCTTTTTTTTTCTTGAGAGAAATCCAAATTTTTAAAAGAACTTCTTCTGATAATAATTTCATCTATGAACTGATAAACATGCTTACAACAGGTAACAGCCCCTGAAGTAGGCTCTAGTGTATAATTCTGAGAACCAGTACAGAAATGGTTACTGACTTTTCATTGTTTTTAAAAGGATGAAGGAAGGAAGGCACTCTACAAGAACAAAGCTTTTCAAAAATATATAATCACCTAGCCATATTTAGACAAATGTTTTCATAACATAATTTCTTTGGATGCCCACTATAGAAGAAATACCCTATTACACACAAATGGAATTATATTGTACAATTATAGTATACTAAGGACAATCCTTCACAGTATTGTTACATTTATAAATAGACCTTTGAGAACAACAAACAATAGGTTTTTTGCATGACAGATTTTTTGGTCAAAATAGCTTTTCATTGTTTACAATGATGCATGACTCAACCTCAGGATAAATAATGTTGATGTACACTTTCAATTCCAAGAGGAATACACTGGCTTGTTTATATACTGTAGATACAATTGGTGGTTTAATTTTAAATACCACACAAACCTCATTAATATACCACAAATATGTTTAATGCTAAAGCTGTATGACTATAGTTGACCACTCATGTGCATTGGCCCAGTTCAGCTCCCCGCTAAGCAAAGATATTGGTGATGCAATGCACAAGGTATACACGAAGGAGGCAAGCTGCCAGAATGAAAGTGCATTTTATATTTCTGAATCAACTTTTTGTTTGTACATGTACATAGTTCACAATTACTATGATTCCATACAATTGTACTGTTATTAATATTCTTCCATAAAAATTTCAATTTTTTATTGTTATAATTTCTGTCCGCTTGCACAATGTTTTTTGAATCATTCCTTGGCTCCCCCCCCCCCCCCCCTCCACTTTGAACAAAACAAAAAACAACACACACGCACACATACACAAAAGCAGAAGAGTGAGTAAGTTGGAATTTATCTGAAGTGAACGAATCTGACAAACTATTTATTATCACAAAACAGGAAGTCACCATTGCCAGATTCAATACTCAAAATTGGGGAGGATCATGGGAATTAGGTTAATCACATTTTTAGGCTATTTAATCTAATTGCACTCACAGAAAATAGAATGCCACTGCATTAAATATATATACCACAAGAGTAATTACAGAGGTTTAGCCTAGATGTTGCCTTCTAAGTACAATAAGATAAATAACTATTCAACTGTCATTCAAAATATGCACACCATTGTTTCCTAATCGACTATTGAAAAGATAAAATGTATTGCTGTCCAGTATGTACTCTTTGCAAACAATTTGAAAACACTGTAGGCTTGCAACTTTGCAAGTAACTATTGCAAACAAAATGCAAGTTGTTGATGAAAAAACATATGATGTTTCTTGACTAATATAAACTTGCTGATCAAGCAAAATGGAAGTTGACCGGGGGATTTTCATTACGGGTACTTGAAGTATGAGGCTGCTGAACAGAATACCGGTAACAATATATTGATTTCTGTATTAATCCAAATTCATCATTGTTAGAATTACCGGTAGCTGATTACGGTACTGGACAAACTGGGTGGATCGAACTGGACACGGGTTACCAATACATGACCGCACTGTTGTTTATCATTACTCCTTCATTTAAAGGTAAAGACCAGTAATGGTCATGCGATTGCATTGTGAAAGAAACGTTGTGGAATCGATCAGAAAAGGTTGATCATCTAGCATCTGCAAGGTTCTGGAATCATCAAAATGATAAGAAATTTGGCCCATTCTTCGTAAAGTTACAAGCACTATACACAGAAAGATGTATATGGGACTACCCTATCTCTCTCACACGACCACGAGAGAAATAAATTTACCAAATATATGAATTAGTAGGCGGTTTCCCGGCAAATTTTGTATCATCATGTATTAGTCAAAACATATTCTTTCACATGATTGGTAATGAAAGCTTCCATTTCATTTTTTGAAATTGGGGCGTTACCAATACTGGTCTTTACCTTTAACATTTAACATTTAAGAAATGATTCATTAGCTTTGAAAACTAGAAATAAAGTTTTTCATACATTCTCGTGAATAAGTAAATTCCCAAAAAAATTCTGGTGTTGGGTAAATGGACACATACATGTATTCACACCGTCCCATATACTGATGAATATGTATGTGTAGATCCTTGGGCTTAGTCAGTTCTATTAGGCAGTACAATCCATATCTAATTGTAAATTTATATGTACTTTTGTGAAAACATGCCCCCAATTTTTCCACTGAAATGAATTAGGGTTCCAAAACATGATCCAGAATGTGTTGAGACCTGAAACGCAACAACGCATCCCCCTACTTCTCTGCCCTGTATCTCGTTCTTCATTTTCTCTTTCGTTCTTTCAATTCTAATTTCCATTCCTCTCAATTCTAATCCTCTTTCCCTTTTCCCCCCTTTCTTGGGAGGGGGACAAATCATGAACGTGACTATCACCCCCTGCCCTCCTGTAATGCCCACACCCCACAGACTCAGTGGAATGTGAAAAGATGGTTTTAGATGATAAAGATGATATGTTATGGAAGAAGAGTTTTGTAGGTATTGCACAGTATCCATTGTCTGATTTTGATAGCTATCCTTTCTTTCAAATTACAGACTCTCATGCTTATTTTCATAGTTGTTGGTATATCCTGTAAATCCAAACATTTTAAACACTCATCTTTTGAAAAGAGTCTACATTTTGTAACTTTTTCATGATTTTTCAAAGAGCTTGGTGAATTGTTACAACATGAGGCATGAATGCATGCAATTTAGTACTTGGTGCTGTAAAAATGTGATTCTGTTGATTTCATTAAATAAAATGCAAAGGAAAGCCTAATTTCAATGCAGCAGCGATTTTTGAGAAAATATGTATCAGGCGTAGCAGAGACGCTTTAAAAATGGGCCTTTCCACTGCACGCTAGTATCACTTTTAGTCGCACAGTGCGAAAGTACACTATACTATAGTGCCGAACATTTTGTCACATTCTACACTACATCATTAATTAAGGATTATTAGTTTCTCAGAACCATGTGTAACACAGTAACTAACATCGCACATGACATGATAAATCCTATATACTGCCATGGAACGGACTATAATTTAAAGCTGTTCTGCGAGCATGGCAAGTCGACTACTCAAGAGCAAGAGGCAAGACATTCATGCCACTCACGTTCAGATTTTTTAGCGGTCGACAGTCGGACAGACTGTGTACAAGGTTTTATTAACTCTGCATACATAACCTGTACCTTGTATACAGTCCAACAGATAGGGCTAATTATGTTATCCTATAGGTTCCTTTCTACAGCCGAAGCAAAGACAAAGGTTTGCCTGGGCTGAGCTACCATATCCATACACATGATGTATCGAATACAAAACGAACACAGTCCATCAACCCGGCCCCATCCCCATGCATGCCGTTCATCACACAGTGAGCGAGTTTCCCCCAATGATTTACACATCTTCCTTACCGTCATACTTTGATGAAGATGTTGAACTTGGAAAAACTGTCGTATAACCGCCGCCTATTGTACCTTGCCTGGCCATTGTCCCGCAATTCCAAGCAAAATTGTTAATCAGAAATGATATAGCATTACTGGATCCTTTCTCATCTAAAAATAGTCTGCTGTAGTCACTGCTTTGTCAAGAGTCCATTTCCTTATTTTCATCGTAAACCATACAACTTTACATTCGCGCTGTCTCTCTCTGTGCCTGATTACTTCCGGGTATAGACTAGTAAATGCAGTATTCACAATGTGTACAAAATGTCCGATTCCATTGACTTTCTACGCACGTGCACTGATTTGATTGATTGCTCTTAACAAAATAAATGGTCTTTACCACTCAATAATTATTGTCCTCGTTGAATTATTGGCAAAACAGAAAAAATGAATGGAATAATATCAAAACATTATTACTGCATCACTAACTTGGGGTTGGTACCTTGATATTGTAGATATCCCGGGAGATATGGCATATCCCGTTATTTCACTAGTTGATGGTTGGGGGGGGGGGGGGGGGTGAGATGGGTTTATTTTTGATTTTTGATTTTTTTTTTTTTATATCATCGACTGCTAGGGTATGTCACTGCATTTTTAGTACAAAATTAATTGCACAAATATATCTTGGAAGGCAAGAAGAGTTATCCACGTATACCGTAGGCTACTCACTTAGAGTTAGAGCAAATCAACTCTTGAATTTAGCATATTGCAACTCTGTACTGGGAACAAATATCCAAAGTAGATATCAATACTAAACAAAATTGCTTTAATAGGTCGATCGAATTAAATTAAAAGGAGGGACAAAAACCAGAAATCAACATGCAGGAATTCCAAGGATGGTGCCCTCTTATTAAAGAAGAAGAAGGAGAAGAGGAAGATGAGGAAGTAACAAAAATATATTTAAAAAGTAGAAGAAGACAAAGAAGAAGAAGACGAAGAAGACGAAGACGAAGTAAGAGAAGAAGAAGAAGAAGATCGAAGTAGAAGAAGAAGAAGAAGAAGAAGAAGAAGAAGAAGAAGAAGAAGAAGAAGAAGAAGACAAAGAAAAAGAAGACGAAGAAGAAGAAGACGAAGTAAGAGAAGACAAAGAAGAAGAAGATCGAAGTAGAAGAAGAAGAAGAAGAAGAAGAAGAAAAAGAAGAAGATCGAAGAAGAAGAAGAAGAAGAAGAAGAAGAAGAAGAAGATCGAAGAAGAAGAACCCCAATTTGTCAGTGGTAATTTCCACATCAATGTTAATAGGCTAAATCAGTTAATACTATAGTGCTCAAATGCTTCCTGATATTTGTTAATGTATAAACATAGCCCTACCCCCCCCCCCGGAGGGGAGGGGGGGGCACGGTAGGCCCGTCTTACTCTTGACGGGGGTGTGTTGCTGAAGCCTCGAAACCCCTATCCAGTTTCGTCATTTTGGCGGATTTTTGTCGAAATAAAGCCCATTATTAAAAATGTTTGGGTATTTGCATGGCAAAAACCCGTGATCTTTTTTTTTATCTCGAAAATTTGGGAGTATTTTTGTTAAAGGGGGGACCGGGGGGAAGAAAAAAGAAGGAAACAAAAGTTTAAGTGTTCCCCCCCCCCCCCCCCACACCCTCAGCCACTGAACGAAATATCTGACGACGTTATTTTTCCAATATCCGGGGCCCAAAACAACAAAAAATGTGCTCTTTTGCGCCAACAAAGTGTAGATCGGGGGGGGGGGGCGGCACTGGCGTACTGATAGGGGAGAGGGCTCGGGTGAAAAATAAAATTTGAACGTGGTTTATTTCTAATTGCATAACGGTGGTTTACACATAATGCTGAAATGACATAATTTCCCCAGATTTTTCCTCATTTTTTAGTAAATTATACTTATTTATGCGTTTGTAAAATGACAAATTCCTAAATTTACAGCCAGGCAAAGAATATGCTTCTTGAGATGCCTAAATGTCAGGGCCCGCGGAACAGCGGGGATCAGGAGCCTCCAGCTCCCCCCCCCCCCCCCACTTTTTTTGAAAAATTATATTAAAGAGAAATAGAAAGAAAGAGAGCAAGAAAGCAAAAATAGTTAACTGCCAGTGTCAAAACAAAATAAGTTATAAAAAAAATGTTCATCTGCATATGACCGTAATTAAACGCCTAGAATCCCTGAGCTTCAGGGGGATCTGCCCCCTGGACCCCGCCTAGGGCCCTAAGGTGGAATCTAATATGACGGTAATTTAATACCTTAAACCCCTGAGCTTCTGGGGGCTCCGTCCGCTGGACCTCAAAGCGTCAAAGCTTCCGCGCTTCGCGCAGGAGGGGGGGGGGAGGGGGACTGAATTCAGACAGAGATTAAGAGTCGAGAATGGTAATGCAATCGTCTTCTTTCTCTAATGATTTAATGAAACGTAAAAGCTTCCGCGCTTCGCGCAGAAGGGGGGAGGGGACTGAATTGCAGACAAGGATTAAAGGGAAAGACCAGTATTGAGAAACGCCCAAATTTCAAAAATGAAATGGAAGCTCTTATTATCAATCATGTGAAAGAATATGTTTTGAATAATACATGATGATAATGTTGACGGGAAACCGCCTACTAATTGATATATTTGGTAAATTGGTGTATCTCTTGCCTGTTGAGAGATACAAATGCAAGTGTCGCGCACGTGTGTGTAGTCCCATATACATCTTTCTGTGTACAGTGATTCTAACTTTATGAAGACTTGACCAAATTTCTTATAATTTTGATGATTTCAGAACCTTGCAGTAGGCCTATACATCTATGCTAGACACTGGCGTACTGGTGGGGGAGCTAGGGGGGCGCCAGCCCCCCCAAATAAAATGAAACCATGACTTATTTTTAATTCCATACAGGTGATTTATAAATGTTCGTGATAATAACATGATTTTCAACAAAATGTGCGTTTTTTCATTTCTGTTGCAAACTGACACATTCGCAAATAGCCAGGAAGAGCAATGTTTTTAATAGTCACTAATGTGCATTAGTGGCCACTAACAGTAACACTAGTAGAAACCTTTCCAGAAGCTATACTGCGACAAGCACTGCCGGGAGATAACATGCTACCCACCACTCGGGCTGTGCATGCACAGATTTGCGAACGATCGTTCCATATACGTACATGTACATCGTCAGGCTCAGTGGGGAAACTGAATCCAGACAAGGATTAACGGCACAACGAATCGCCTTCTTTCTCTAATAATTTAATGAAACGTGAAAGCTTCCGCGCTACGCGCGGTATAAGCGAAAATGATTTTAGTAATAATTAAATGAAACGTCAAAGCTTCCGCGCTTCGCGCGGAAGGGCGGCGGGGAGGGGGGACTGAATTCAGACAAGGACACGATACAATGAATCGTCTTTTTTCTCTAATAATTTAATGAAACGTGAAAGCTTCCGCGCTACGCGCGATATGAGCGAAAATGATTTTAGACAAGGATTAAGAGTAATAATTAAATGAAACGTCAAAGGGGGACGGGGGTGGGGTGAATTCAGACAAGGACACGTCACAATTAATCGTCTATTTTCTCTAATAATTGAATGAAACGTGCTAGCTTCCGCGCTTCGCGCGGGACGGGGGGGGGGAACTGAATTCAGACAATTAGGACACGATACAATGAATCATCTTCTTTCTCTAATAATTTAATGAAACGTGATAGCTTCCGCGCTTCGCGCGGGATGGGCGAAAATGAATTCAGACAAGGATTAAGAAAAACGTCAAAGCTTCCGCGCTTCGCGCGGGAGGGGGTGGGGGAACTGAATTCAGACAAGGGCACGATACAACGAATCGTCATCTTTCTCTAATAATTTAATGAAACGTGAAAGCTTCCGCGATTCCCGCGGTATGAGCGAAATTGAATTCAGACAAGGATTAAGAGTAATAATTTATTGAAAAGTCAAAGCTTCCACGCTTCGCGCGGGAGGGGCGAACTGAATTCAGGCAAGGATTAAGAGTCGAGAACGGTACAATGAATCGTCTTCTTTCTCTAATATTTAAATGAAACGTCATAGCTTCTGCGCTTCGCGCGGGAGGGGCGGGCGAAACAAGAAGAGTCGAGAACGGTATAACCGATCGTCTCCTTCCTCTAATAATTTAATGAAGTGTCACAGCTTCCGTGCTTCGCGCGGAGGGGAAAAACTGAAAAATAACTTAGTTCCTGGCCCCGGGTTTATAGGCTTAAATTAGTAGACATTGGGGCATTGGTGTTAATATATTTGTTGGTAATTGGTGGCTAGTTTTGTCAGTTAGCGGTGGCCTCTACAACCCTCCCCGCCCCTAAACGTCTAACCAATCAAAAGGCCTCTTTTTTCCAGGAAGTGCCGGTGGACATTAATGCGCCAAATATGGTTCTCAAATTGCAAAAGATCTCTTGGAGGGGTAGGAGAAAGCAATTTTACGTCATAATCTCCAGGAAGGAAGTGCCTGAAAATGCGTCTAATGTGGTTCTAAAATTGCAAAAGCTTTCTATTCTGGGAGGGGGTCAGAACCCCCTCCCAGACCCACCCCCGCTTGGTCGCTCCGCTCCCTCGCCGCTAAAGCCTCGCTCTGTCGCTTTATCGTTTAATATATATTTAACCCCATGTCATTTTGTACCCCCCCCCGGTAAGAAATTCCTGGAACCGCCACTTTTTCCAATACTCCTTGAGCTTCGGGGCTCCGCCCCTTGACCCCCGCCGGGGCTTTACCCTAGACCTCACTTTGACAAACGTTCAGCCCCCCCCAAACGTTTTTGCTCATTACGCCACTGATGCTAGATGATCAACCTTTTCTGATCGATTTCACAATGTTTCTTTCACAATGCAATCGCATGACCATAACTGGTCTTTAGCTTTAAGAGTCGAGAATGGTATACAATCGTCTTCTTTCTCTAATGATTTAATGAAACGTAAAAGATTCCGCGCTTCGCGCGGGAGGCGAGCGGTGGGGGGAGGGGGGGGGGGACTGAATTCAGACGAGTATAGAGTCGAGAACGGTACAACGAATCGCCTTCTTTCTCTTATGATTTAATGAAACGTAAAAGCTTCCGCGCTTCGCGCAGAAGGGGGAGGGGACTGAATTGCAGACAAGGATTAGAGTCGAGAATGGTAATACAATCGTTTTCTTTCTCTAATGATTTTAATGAAACGTAAAATTTTCCGCGCTTCGCGCGGGAGGCGGGGCGGGGGGTGGAGTTAACTGAATTCAGACGAGAATTATTTTCGAGAACGGTACAACGAATCGCCTTCTTTCTCTAATAATTTAATGAAACCTGAAAACTTCCGCGCTTCGCGCAGGAGGGAGGGGAGGGGGGTAGTGGCGGATCTAAGGGGGAAAATACACGTACATTTTTACCTTTTGGGGAGCGAATTTTCGGCCGGCGCAATTGTCAAATTTTCGGGGGCAAAAAAAATTAAAAAAAATAAAAATAGTGCTAACTATTTTGTATGGATTTATTATTTAATTGATTTACCAAGAGCAAATAAGTACAATAGGCCTACATTTCATACAAGTATATTTACATTTGAATTGAATTTGAATTGAATTAGCCAAGAAGAGCAAATATTTGTTTGGTAAAAAAATTGTCATAATAATAATATGTGCTGGTCGAGCAAAACCCCATAGATGTGCATTTCAATAATGTTTGGTTTTACAAAAATATGAACAATGTATGTCATCCCACATTAAATTTTTGACCTGGAATTTTAGTCTAAATTAGTGGGGGGGAGGGTGTCTACCCTACACTGCAGCCAGCCACCCCCCCCCCCTCCTCCCCCAGTCATGTCCTCCCCCCCCCCCCCCAACCCCAACCAGAACCACTCGACACGGATAAAAGACAAATTATGTGCGGGAGATTTTCCCTCCAATTCATTCTCAATATCTATAGCTAAAAATTAGTCTTGTCCGATCTTTTCTTAGCCTATAATAATGCTTAATGTTTTCATATTAGAAATTATTCAACTACTGAGCACTTTCTATAATATAACATTCTAATAAGTGATTAAAATATTTTTACTTTATGATACACACCAGTTCAATGTGTGAATTTCTTCACAATTTTGGACATAAATTATTGTAGCCTTCATAGGAGGCAGTCAACCCTGCAAGTATGTTGGTCCAGTGATGTAGATTTTCACTTATTAACCAACAATGGCGTAATGAGCAAAAACTTTTGGGAGTCAGAACAATCCGCATCAACACAAAGTAGCAGCCGCGTACGCAAGGGGGGGGGGGTAGGTTGAACCCCCCTGAACCCCACCCCCCCCCTTTAACTTTTTTTTTTAGATATGTATGTTTTTGACGAAACCCCCCCCCTTTCTTTTTGTTTTTAATTTAAAAAATTATTAACAAAAAATTAACAAAAGTGTTAATGGGTGACCCAAAAAGCTGACGTTACCCCCCCCCCCCCCGAACTAAATGAAATAACGATCGGCCAAATTTTCAAATTTTGAAACACAAAAAAAAAAAATTAATATCCTCTTTAACCCCCCCCCCCCCCCCCCCCCCCACTCCCGCTAATTCAGTGACCGGCTGAGTCGTTGCGAAATTTTTGGGACCCCCCCCCAAAAAAAAAAGTCCTCTTAAAAGGGGCTCTAATTAGCCTTTAATTAGGGGTGCATGCATGTTATGGGGCATTTTGAAAAGGGATAGGGGCTCATATAAAAAAGAAAAAGGGCACTTTCCGAAGGAAATATAGTACTTATTAGAAAGGAAAAGGGGCACGTATCAAAACAAAAGAGGCACTTAACATAGGTGAAAAGTGGCATTTAAGAGAAAGGGAAGAGGTTCTTTTTACGAAGGTAAAAGTGCGCTTATTAAAAAGGAAAAGGGCCCCCGAGTAAAAAATATCAGAGCCTGAAAGGGGGAAAGCACCTAAAAAGAGGTACTAATCAGAGATGAAATGAGAGGAAAAGACAGTTATTAGAAAAATAAATTGGGCACTTGTCCTGTGTAAAAAGGGGCACTTTTGGGGAACCTGAAAAATGCCACCCCCCCCCCCCCCTGCCCCTCCACTGGGAGTGCCGCTTCTGGCATGATGGGCGCAAAAGAGGAAAAAATACCGGGAAATCATGTAGACTTCACCAAATTGAATTAGAAATAAACCACGTTTTAATTTTATTTGGGGGTCAACTGCTCCCCCCCCCCCCCCCATCGGTACGCTAGTGTTGACCAACTAGGCCCACCAAAAAAAAAAGATGTTGTAAACTTGTATTGCCCTTTAGCCTTTAGCCTCTATAAGCGCCTCGGTTTCTCTGACTCGCTTCGCTCGTCAGAATTTAGAGACTCCAACAGCGCGAGGGCATCGACAAGAGGCTATTTAGCCTTTAGTTTAGGTGCCAATACATGGGTCGGTTGGGAAAGAAAAATTCTCCCTCTTTGGGCTGATATTTCTCAGTTTTGAATGTTTTGAATTTGTTTCCTCTAAAAAACGGTTTAAACAAAAATCTGAAAAAGCCGACCGTTCGGTCGCAAAGGGCAATCCAACATTTTTTGTTTTGTTTAGGCCCTAGGCCTAGGGGGGTCTATTATTATGTTGGTCAGAAAAAAAGACAGGAAAACATAAACTCATGAATATTCAACTTGCATTGCGTAATCGGGTACAAACTTATTATTCATGAGGTGGATCAGGCTTAGAGTTGCCGTTTTCTGAGCGTCAGGCACAGTTTTTCTTCGTGTTTTGTGTGTTATTATGTGATTTATGAGATTTTGCTGTGTCGTTCAATTATGGATAGGGTCCTGATATCAGTTAAACTTATTCAATCTCAGAAATTGAGTAAATGTGCAGAAAATGCAACAGTAATGACAGTGCATATCAACCCGTCGCAAAATGGTGGCGAACTACGGAGTGAAGTGGCTCGCCTATCGGGGCAGTCCCCCGCTGATATCCGTCTGATCTTCGCTGGAAAATTGATAGATGACGTGCAAACTATGGAGGTGGGTGTCAATGTTAATCAACTTTTCCTTAAAGTCCTAATTAGGCCTTATTGCCACATGTAAAATGTATAAGCTATCTACAGTCAACCTGATGAATACTTGACATGATTCATGATCACCATTAATAAATAGAAGAATATTGATAAGTGTTTGTCACTGATGTCGGTGATGATGTGTTTTGTGCTCACATACATGTATCTCCCTACACACACCCTTGTCATATCCTAACCAGGATATAGAATAAATGGAATTCAACACAAGTATTACGAGTCTCATAGTCTTTATTGTATCCTTTCCGCTCCGGCTTGACGAACATGTAACATGCCGTATTTGACCTCTTGACCTTGCAACATGCAATGCATTACATTATCTCTCGATGACATTGTTTACATCGATATCGATATCATGTCTAATCGAACATCATGACATCCCTCCCTTATCAGATTAAAAGACATCTTTTCCATTTTACTTCAATGAATAAACATGAACCCTGATTTCAAAACTTGTTTTAGCATGCAATAAGTTTTGAACTGTTTGTATCAATATAATACATGTAGACTTTATGTGACTTTTCCATTGACCACATCGATATCCAAATATCGTTTGTTTGTTTTCATACTAATAACGACTTGTGTATTACTTGACTTCGAACTATTGAACTTGAACTTCAACCAAACACACATCGTTTTTTGTTTTTAAAACAATGAATTCCAATTCAGAACTTATACATTTCTCATCATACACATCATGAAATGAATATTCAAACAACTTGACATTACAATATATGCAATGTATGATCAACTCACTTCATTAAACTACTTGACTGACATATCAAACTGCTTTAACTATAAAGTCTCTGTTTGTTTATAATATGAGTCTTTCATAAGACGCATGCATTAGAGTTCTCAATATTCATCTCCGGGTTGGATGTTGATCAGATCTGTCATGAGACATTTTAGAGTTTTCATTATAATTAATCTTATAATGTCCTTTCTTCAGCTGCTAGTCTTTCACTTGAGCTTCAAAGTCAGCTAACAACTTGAGAGTTTGCTTTGAGATGAATCCCCACGTTTCTCTTGGCACTAGCTTGCACCCTTTTCTTCTCTCATTTTTGTTGGTTTAAATTTCACTAATTAATCACTTTAACTCAGGGCAGCGTACAAGCATTCACCCAAAACTACTTTTTTTGTTTCTTCAAATAGGGCAGCGTACAAGCATTCACCCAAAACTTTTTTTTTTTCTTCTTCAAATAGGGCAGCGTACAAGCATACACCCGGTTACTGAACTTTTCATTGAATATAGGGCAGCGTACAGGCATACACCCTAATGTAGTGAACATTCCATTAAATATAGGGCAGCGTACAGGCATACACCCTATGTACTTGCTAAAATAGCACTTGAACTCTTTGTGAAACATTTTAACACTCAAACATTAAAATGACTGAAAAACTTTGTTGTGTCACTTTTACTGGTCGAACACTTCGCGTCACAATACTAGATGGCTGTTTCCACCGAATCTTCATTCCAACAAATAATCAGAAAATCGCTTGGGCCTCAAATGATGGCGTTTTGGTCTGCTCCAAATTGATGTCCGGGTCGGTGATGGTACGGTCTTCGGAACTCCCATCTGACGCTCAGTCCCCTCATGTTGTGTGTGTGTGTGTGTGTGTGTATTGGGTTTTTACAGACGTGTATCAATCAGATATGATTATTTACGTCTGGGACCGACCTTTAAACGTCACCATCCGAAAGACGTGACTCAGTTTCGAACCTGCGTCCTCGGCTGAATCAGTTTGTAACTTCCACTTTTTAGCTGGATTACAGGCGCACGCCACAACGCCTAGTTGGCTCTGATCACTAGTAGTCTCGACATCAGACTGCGGTGTTATCAATTCAGCACCAACACCATGGTAGAGTGGAACCTGGGCCTCTGTAGTCTCAGCTTCCGGCTGCAGTATTCCTATGTCAGGCGGAATACCCTGTCGATGATACTTCTTCACATGTGATGTGTTCCTAGCATACATCACACCTTCTGGTGAGCAAATGGTCAGCTTGTTGCCCTCTCTGGATACAACTGTGTATGGTTGTGGTAGAAATGGTGTGTCCATTTTGCTAGACACTTCCCTCCTCACCAGAACTTCATCTCCTGGCACCACATCAGATGGTTTGGCACCCCTCTTAGAGTCTGCATACAGTTTCGATGCACCTTTGCTCTCAGCGTCCTGGTCTCTGATCTCTTGGTCATTTAGAGATTCACTGATAACAGGTAACTTTGTCCTGATCTTTCGTCCGAAGAGTAGCTCAGCTGGGCTTTTACCTGTTGTGCTATGTGGTGTAGCTCTGTATGCTGCAACATATGACAACAGCGCCTCCTTCCAGTCTTTGCCTTCTGAATGAGCAATTCTCATTCTCTTCTCGAGGGATTGGTTCTGTCGCTCAACTTCACCATTTGCCTGAGGCCACTTAGGTGTAACCCTATGGTGGTGTACACCTGTCAGCCTCATATAGTCTGCAAAGACTTGCGAGATAAATTGAGGCCCATTGTCAGAATACAGCGTTAGTGGCAAACCATGTCTTGCGAAGATCCCTGCTAGAGCTGCCACCGTCTTCTCTGCTGTTGTAGATCGCATCACAATATATTCGTAATATCTACTGTAATAGTCAATGATCACTAGAATTGATTCACCAGATGGAAGTGGTCCCAAAAAATCTACTGCGACATCCTCCCATGGACCAGCTGGTAAGAGCGTACTTCGTATTGGCTCAGGTGGACTGGGTCTGCTTACAATCTGGCACCCATGACAAGATTTTACATAGCGTTCAACTTCCTTCTCCATGCCGGGCCACCACACTTTAGATCGGAGATTTTGCTTCGTGCCAACAATTCCCAAATGACCTTCATGAGCCAACGCTATCATCCTTGGTCTCAACTGAGTTGGTATTACAAGTCGACTCCCTCTCAGTACGCATCTCCCAATGATGCATAGCTCGTCCCTGATGGCTGAATACACCTTGTATGGACATGTATTCCAATCGCCCTTCTGGATTCTTTCCCTCAAATCTAACAACTCTGGATCTTTGTCAGATTCTTCCTCAATCTCTCTTGTCCTCATTGCCCTCGGGGTAGAGTGTGTGGCAACAAATCTAACAAATGACTCTGCTTCATCCTCCAATGTAGAGCTTCTCAGTTTATCCACATCCAGCATTCTAGAAAGCGAATCCGCGATGTTCGTCTTTCCAGCTATGTACACTACTCTGTATCTGTACTGCTGAAGTCGAAGCATCCATCGTTCAATACGTGCACATGGTTTGGATCTGGGTGAGTAGATTGCTTCTAGTGGCTTATGATCCGTCAACAATTCAAACTCGTTCCAGTACAAATACGCGTGAAAGTGTTCACACGCCCACACGAGTCCCAACGCCTCCCTCTCTGTTTGTGAATACCTTTGCTCAACTGCTGTCAAAGAACGGCTTGCATAGGCTATAATTCTGTATTCACCATCTTGCTTCTGCACTAACACGGCTCCAAGTCCCACAGGACTGGCATCTGCAATAACTTGCGTGGGGGCCTTTAGATCAAAGTAACCCAAAGTATGGGCACTACTCAAACTGTCCTTCAGTGTTTGAAAAGCCTGCTTCTGTTCCATGCCAAACTCAAATTTCTGATCCTTCTTAGTCAGCCTCCGAAGAGGTTCCGCCACCGTTGCCAAGTTTGGGATGAACCTTGCACAGAAGTTCACTAGGCCCAGGAAACTTCGTACTTCACTTGCATTCTTTGGCTCACATGCGTTTGCTACAGCCTCAATCTTGGCCTTGGTGGGGTTGATGCCGTCCTTTGTCAACTTGTGTCCCATGAATACTAACTCGGACACACCAAACAGGCACTTTTCTGCATTGGCCGTTAATCCTGCATCTTTCAATCGTGTCAAGGTCTGTCGAAGCCTCTCATCATGCTCTTCCTGCGTGGCACCATGAATGATGATGTCATCAGAAATGTTTGCAACACCAGGTAGTCCTTGAAGCACTTTGTGGATCTCGTGCTGATAGATCTCAGGTGCTGCATTCACACCGAATAACAATCTCTTGTAACGGTATAGTCCGCAATGTGTTACAAACGTGGTCAACTTTCGGGATTCAGGATCTAACTCCAACTGATGATATCCCCATTTTAGATCAATTTTTGAGAACACCTTGCTTGTTGACAACTCTTGGAGTATTTCATCCACTGTCGGTATCGGATGTCTCTCCCTCACAATGGCTTCATTGACCCGCCTCATGTCAATGCATATCCGGATATCTCCATTAGGCTTGGGTACTATGACTACAGGACTAACCCACGGTGTAGGTTCTTCCACAGGCTCTATAATGTCTTGCTCGACTAGTTCCTGGATCTTCTCCTTCACTCTGTCTCTCAAACCGAATGGTGTTCTTCGAACTGGCTGGGCTACAGGTCTAATCTCGGGATCAACTTTCAGCTTGATTTGTCGATCACGCAGTATTCCAACGCCTTGGAATACTGGCTTGAATTCTTCTCTCATATCTACATATGATTTCACAGAGTTCACATCAATCCCGATCCGTAGCACACCAAGGGCTAATGCCGTTTTTCTACTCATCAGTGGTTCGCCTTTCTCTGCAATGACAACAAATTCAGCTTCTACACTTCTCTCACCTGCCTTGACCACAGCTTTAAAACATCCAATGGTCTGAAGTGGCTCTACAGAAGTATACGGATAGAGCTTTTTGTTACACCTTCGGGATGAGCATGTAATTTTCTCTGTCTTCAGGAACTCCCATAATGCTCTGTCAATGATATTCGCAGTGCTTCCAGAATCTACTATGATATCAACTGGTACTCCTCCAATCACAACAGGCACCTTTTCACACTTGTCAGTATCAATAGCGAATGCATATCCTCTCTCACTATCATCACTATGATTCTGTTCATCACCTTGCTTATTCTGACAGTGACATGTGCATTCATCCACTTGTCGCACTTTGTGACCTTGCCTTTTCTGTCCCCATTTTCCTCTAGGTTTAAAGTTTGGTCCACTTGTCTGCTCCTTCTTCCCTGAACCATCTCTGCACTTTGTGGCGAAGTGTCCCTTTTTCCCACATGTGTGGCATATCCGTCCCTTGGCTGGACATGTCGAGTCCTTATAACTGTGCCCAGTTCTCCCACAATTATAGCATTCACGGGTTTCATTACTGACCTGACGGACCTGGGAACTAGAGCTAGGAAACTCGTCCACCGATGACAGTTTTCTGAATTGAGAATCCATGGCCTCCACGGCCTCAAGTGACGCTGCTATCGCCAAGGTTGCAGTTAGGGTGAGTGCAGTACCCTTTTCCAAAAGTTTCCTTCGCAATCTAGATGACCGCAACCCTTGAACGACCTGATCACGAATCTGGTTCTCCAAATCATCTCTGAAAGCACAGCCGTCTGCTGCCTTCTTAAGCCGTGTCACCATCTGCGACACAGTCTCATCCGCCTGCTGAGTAATCTGTCTGAAAACATGACGCTGAAAGGTAGAATTTGACTGCACAACAAAATGCTTCTCCAAAGCGTTCACAGCCTTGTCATAATCTGCCTTGGTGCCAGTATCCTCAAGGGTCTTGAAAACTTCCCGCACAGCCGCTCCAGCCGAGTACATCATCAAGGCTCTACGTCGAGTCAACTGCGCCGGCTCTGCCCCGTCGACAAACACACCGAGGCTATCTGCGTACGCATCAAACTCCTCATACCAGCGCTGCCATCTTTCACTCACAACACTGGCGTCTCCGGTCGGATCAAACTGACCAAGTCCCTTGATATCTGCGCCTCCAAACGCCATTTTCCTTCTCAAACAGATCTACAATTGTCCTATATGACTTTCATCCTCGTCGCCAATGTCATATCCTAACCAGGATATAGAATAAATGGAATTCAACACAAGTATTACGAGTCTCATAGTCTTTATTGTATCCTTTCCGCTCCGGCTTGACGAACATGTAACATGCCGTATTTGACCTCTTGACCTTGCAACATGCAATGCATTACATTATCTCTCGATGACATTGTTTACATCGATATCGATATCATGTCTAATCGAACATCATGACAACCCTGGCCCTGTACTGCACCATTTCTGCACTTCATGCCATGCCATGGCACTCCATGCAAGTTTCAAGTACTCGTCTCACATACCATCCCACTAAAGCTCCCTGAGCCGAGTGAGCTGGTTAAATGATTAATTCATCAAGTATCAAGTTGGAAACGATGAATCACTGTAATAACTAGTGTATAAATAAAATTGTTACGCTTACACTAAGGGCTATCAATTCTAATCTTTCATCATATGTAGACGGAAAATTATTTTTTGTTTGGGGATATGTTCGACGAGACTACCTCTGGTTTCACCAAAGAGGAGAGCATCAGCAGACTAAATTTGTTATTAAATTTTTGTTCCAAGCAGACAGATTTGTCTGTTTATTAAATTAAATTGATTAGATTGTAACTTACTTATTGGTCTCTTTCACACAGAAAGACAAAGTATATCATCTACAACTGTACATATAGGCAAAGGATGAGTCTCAACTTAGACAGAAAAACATTTGTTTATTGTTGACAGTCTCCTCCATAGATTCGGTAAAGCCAGACGTAGTCCCAGCGGAACATATATCCCTCAACGAAATGGACTGATTTTTCATTCAGTCTAATCCCCACTTGGCATCATGCTCATGAATCTAACCTCTACCTTTTTGTCCTAACCTTTCATCAAGGATCTGAGGATATGTGAGAACACAATGATACACGCTGTTCCTGCCCAGAGGATTCAATGTTGCAGTGATAGACGTGAGCCTATCGAAGATGAAGGAATCAAACCACAACCAGTGCATGTTCTCATGGAGTCGAAGATAATAGATGAAGGTTTGTGTTGAGCCTACTACTACATGAACTAGGTGTTAACAAATATTTAAAAAGAAGGAAAAGATGGTAAACATTTTACTCTTTTGATTTTGGTAGTTAACTCTAAAGGAAAAACTTGTATCAGACTGAGATTTACATTGTTTAAAACAGTTGAGTATGTCAAATTCATTTGGAGTTGATTTTTGTGATATATCTGCTTATATTCTTTACAAAATAGATCACTGAATATTAGATCATTCTAAGATTCAAGTCCTTGTAATTTGTAGTAATTCTGAAGAAAAAAAACCCACACCAATACCATTGTGGGTAGCACCTGGAATTCTTCAGCACCTCCTTTGCCCAATAGCATTGCCTAGTATATAATGGGTAGCAATAGGTGTCCAATGTGTGACAGGTGCAATGAATGACAAAATGATGTGTATGTGCTAAAAATCTATTTTAATAAGAACAACGTCTGAAAAGATTAGTAATTCAGTTATAATTATAATACATATCAATGTGTAATACATATCTGAACATGGTTATAAAGGCCACTTGAAAAACTGCTTCTTTGATTTATAGGCAAGCTACATTTTATGTTTCCTACTTTTCAGTTTTGTTTAAAATATAGGAGAGAGAGATGGGGAGGGGAGGCAAAGAGAACAATAAAGAGGAGAAGAAGAAGAGGAGGAAGGAGGAGGAGAACACAAAGAACATGAGGAAAAAATGAAAGAAGAACTAAGGAAGAAAGAAAAGGAATTAGGAAAAGGAAAACAAGAATAAGAGCAGGTCAATGATGTGATATGAATGAGAACAAGAGAGTAAATATTAACAGAAATGTCTTTTCATTGTAGATCAGAGAAATCCTGAAACTCCTGATGTTGATCTTGCGTCATCCGTTCGTCCTAGCTTCTATGTGTATTGTAAGAGTCATTGCCGCTCAGTCCAGCCCGGCAAGCTCAGAGTATGCTGTAAAACATGCAAGGATAATGCTTTTATTGTCAAAGAGGTAACCATTTATCAGAGAACATGTTCATATTCAAAACCCTTTTCTTTAATTCTGTCAGAAAAAATAATAAATTCATTCGAAGTAAGTAAATATGATGCAATTTTCGAGAGGATCAATACTTTAAGGGACCTTCTCACTCATGAAGTATGATATACTTTGAGATAAAAGTTTTACCCAAAGTTGTTTTCATTCAAACTGAATATGAGGTTTAAACAGTCTTTTTTACCCAGTAATAAACTAACACCTATCAGGTCCACTGGCCCTTTGCGTGTATCAATCTGCTAGAAAATAAATGTAGAATTTCAGGGGGAAAAAATTATATAGAAGTTGTCTTGAGAAACGCAACCTTTTTTTGTAACCTGTGCACATAATAATAATATATATTTTATTTTTTAAACAACACTCTTCAATTTGAAATCCTGTTTTTATTTGTTTCTACTCCTTTGTTCTGTGTAGGATCCTGTATGTTGGGATGATGTGATTCTCTCTAATAGGATATCAGGAAGCTGCCTTGTACCAGGATGCCAAGGTCAAAAAGCTGTAAGATCATTATCTCTTTTTGTACATATTTAACCGTGATGTCAAATTAAATCTTGCTTGGATCTGATGGGGGCATGGGTACAAAAAAGTGTACAAACGAATCTCTGGCAGCCTGGCTACATGTATTTTGCTAGACCTCCATTCAACCCAAACAATTTTAGGAGTACTAAATTTTAATGGATAACTTGTCAATATTGTCTGATTTATTTTAACATAATTGGACACAAATTTAGTTGAATTAGCAGCCTTCTGTCTGTAAAGAGATAATATTCTTTAAATCAATCTTTGTCTTATGAAATGATATTCATATATCTTTGTAAATTTCATGGCATAGTGATAAGGTCAAAGAGTCATGTGGAAATTTCATTGTCGGCCAATTATAAAGAGTTCAAAAGATTTATTGTATTTTTCAATTTATAATATCACATTTTATTTTTTTTACAAAGTTCTTAATTCTTTGGCACTTGTTTGCAATGACCAGAATAAAAAGTTATAAGAATTGTTTCTTAGATGGATTTTATTTATTCTTTAAATTGTTGATCACTATAATTTACCTGTTAAATTCACTTATGTACTCCTCCAAAATAAAGCCAGGCTATATAGAGTTGAGTCTATTTTGTGTCTGATTATCTCTTTTTCATTTCTCTTATGACAGGAATTCTTCTTCAAGTGTTCATCTCATGCCTCATCAGTGAATGATCAATTCACAGTCCTACCACTAGTAAAGACCAACACAAGAAGGGTTATATGCATCACATGTGCAGATGTGCTGTAAGTACAGTCAAACCTTCTTAGTGACCTCCTCTATATAAAGACCACCTGTCTATAAAGACCACCTGTCTATAAAGACCACCTGTCTATAAAGACCACATATTTTGTTTCCCTTGATTATGGTTTCTCATTGCAACTTGTATTTAAGGAACCCCTTTGAAGACCAGCTTTTAGCTGAAAAGGGTGATCCTTCCCACATGTGGAAAATAAATAAATCTGTAAATAAATACCACCTGCCTATGAAGACCACATTTTATGTTTTCCCTGGGTGGTCTTTAAAGACAGGTTTCATTGTATATCCAAAATAACTGTCACATTAATGTTTTATGGTGAGGATTTAGTTGAATTGATTACTTACATGAAGGTAGTTGGCTCAGTTGATAGAGCATGTAACGTTGGCACCAAAGATCATGGGCTCGATTTCCAGCTCATATATACGACTGAAGCCTTTTTTGTTTATTAATATGCACTTTCCCTGTCCAATAGATATAGGCTAAGCTAGAGGATGGAACACTCTTTCCTTCACGTAGGATGGAGAAGTAGAGTCAGCATTGCACACTTTGTAAAACATCTCCCTTGAGTTCTTGCAGGGAATCAAGTTGTAGTGTCATAATATGTAAAACAGTTAGGGGCAGTACATGCACATTCTGATCTTTAGTGTTATTTTTCTATGCTGTTTAATTAAATACATTTTCAAGGAATACACATCTTTAAAAATGTAATTACTAATAATTTGTTCAAAGTGTGTGTCTTATTCCATGTGATGTATATTTTTGAAGAAAAATTAAAATTTATTCAGTTGTATCTCACTATGGTCCTGTATACATGTATCTAACAATCTTTGTCATCTTTTCCTTTTTGTTTTTTCAGAACATCAGTATTAGTCTTCCCATGTTCAGCATCTCATGTGATGTGTTTAGACTGTTTTAGCCAGTACTGCAGATTGTGTTTAGATGAGAGGAGGTTCATTCAGAGTCCTGAGCTAGGATACACCTTACCATGCCCAGGTGAGAGATGATAAATTCAGCAAAGTTTAACCCTTTACCTGCTTTTGCAGGCTACTGGAACAGTGGACTGCCACACTCAACTTTTGTCACACATACATGTATGGAAATGTAAATAATATACCGGTACATACTGTACATATATGGAAAATAGATGTAAATACGGTAAATGTAAATGCGATATAAATAGTATACTTAAATGTATGTAAATAAATTCATCAAACTTTAACTCTTTACCAGCATTTGCAAGCTACTGGAACAGTGGACTGCCACACTAAACATTTGTCACACAAACCCTGTATACATATGCTCAAAACAGTGTAGAATTCTAGGCTCTGATCAATAAAAAAATAAAGAGTTAAATTGACTTTGGCTTATGACAGAATGTTGATTGATGCCTTTTTTTTTTCCCTTTCTTTCTTTTTAAAAATACTTTTTTTGAGGATGTTCAGCTGCATCTTGAGTTGGCATGCCTACACATCCTCCAATGGACAAAATGAAATTGTCACAGAATCAACATTACTTCTAACACAATATTCAAGACTGTAATTAATGGTATATGGCAGGCAGATTTTGATAGCTGATTGATGAGCAAATAAAGATTAGGAAGTTGAGTTAAGTTGTACCACTAGAACATTTTGCCCATAATGTGCCAATTGCATGATATGTGCATTGTACTTCTATAAAATCACGGTTTTTAGCAAGTTTTTGAGTTCATTTCTTTTAACTGCCGTCCTTGAATGCACTTAATATTGTATTCTCTTTGATTTGATTTGATTTGTCCTCTCAGCTGGATGTGAAGATTCTCTCATCAAAGACACACATCATTTCCTGGTGCTGGGAAAAGAACAGGTATGCTTTTTTTAATTTCACAGGGAAACATTTTGAAAATATGATGAGATTATCATGTGAACACTTTCAGTACACTGCCTCAAAGTATACCTATGAATAAACATATGCTTCATGAATGATATTTATTTATGGTCATGGTTCAGAGTGAACATCGATCTCCACTTGGAAATACAACAATGTGTATTCATTTTTTTCTATTAGTGAAAAAGATAAGTTCAAAATATATCTAGAATCATAAAATTCTCACTTTCTTTTTACATTACTTGCCAAAGTCTACCCATTCTTGTATGTGTCACAATAAGTTCTAGGACAATTACCCCCTGGACAATCATCCCCCCAAAAAAATTGCCATTGGGGGATGGTTGTCCTCTGGGTTTTTTTCCGGGAGGGGGGGGGGGGGGATTTGTTATGGGGGTTCTTGTCCTGGGGGGGGGGGGGGGTAGCTTTTCTGGTGATGATTGTCCAGGGTGAATTGTCCTGATACGGTCATAACCAATACCCATTTTCTCCTTTATGTGACAGTATGGTCGATACAAGAGATTTGGTACTGAGGAGTATCTTCTGAGTGAGGGTGGGGTGCTATGCCCCGCCCCAGGGTGTGGGGCTGGTATTCTACCAGAGTCTGATGGTGAGAGCAGAGTGGAATGCCTGCAGGAGGAAGGCTTTGGATGCGGGGTAAGAGCTTCAGGTCCTCATCTCTATCTTTTTAGTAAAAATTATCCCTTTGAGAGCTGTCACTTTCACTCTTTAGCCCTGAATGTATCTTTCAGTCGCATAGTATTTTTGTGCTGTTGATCGATCACCTCGCCCATTTTCTTTATAGTATGATTACAAGTCGTAAAGAACTTTTGAATTGGAATTACAGTTACCGGTAACAACTTAATTATTAAAAAACCCAGTAATTAACAAAAAATGTTTTTCGTAACTCAAGAATGAAAGGTGGTTACATACTTTAAAAATTGCAAAACTTGGAAGTTTCTAACTGTATGTATTATAAGAAAATTTAAGTGGATTGAGATAGGTGTGAGATATTTAGGATGCATCCTTGTTACTATGATCATGGTAATGTACAGTGAAATGTCCTTACGATATGAATTTTGGAACCATGTTTATTGCTTTTTACATCAGGTACATATATCTTGTTTATCAGGCAAAAAAAAAAAAACACACTCAAAAGAGTTCAAATAGCTGGGACCATCGGAATTATATTGTTAGAGAGTATTGCTATACCTGAGCTCTTAAAGGTAATACAAAGTTTTGGTTTGTGGTAATGAATTTGGTTCAAATGAACATATTGGAAGCATATGTGATTTTATAATATTCAATGATCGTTGTCGCGGTTGAAATCGAGTCTAAAATGATGAAATTGAAAATAATAAACTCTTTGTGTTGTATAGCGCCCTCTCAAGACTGATATTTCTTTATCATTAAAACAATGTTTCTTGACTTCAATCGACCAAATCGCTATTCCCGTTTGGAAATTATATATCAGAACTGCATATTCTGAAATTATCATGGTCGCAGCTACCATGGAATGGCCTTAGGCGCTATTTTAAATATTTGATATTTACTGGGAGCACCAGTAAATTTTTTATCATTCAATTTCTCAGAAGCAAAATTGTTTTAGGGGCTGAATTTTCTAGTGCTTATAATACATTCACAGGGTCATCCAAGTATATCAAAATTGTAAAGAATGACTATCCATCCAATTTTCAAAATTTCCCACACCTTTGCAATACCTTTGATAGCTAGGTTTGACAATTTAGATCTTCATGTAGATTACCATTAGTCACATTCAACCTATAAATAAACGTTAAACTATAAATCATTTTCATTCAAAGCTGGTCTTCTGCCGGAACTGCCACGAAGCCTACCATGAAGGGGAGTGCGGACAGAGAATAGAAGAGCCTCATGGTCAGAGAGCATTGGGGTCAGAGGTCGACATGGAGAGGGAGAGAAGAGCAAGATGGGAGAGTGAGGAGAGTAAGCGAACCATAGGAGAGACCAGTAAACCTTGTCCAAACTGTAAAGTGCCTGTAGAGAGAAATGGTGAGTAGTTTTCGGTGGAGGTACAAACATCACAGCTTATGGTTTGTGGATGTCAAATCCACAGTGTATACCAGTACTTCATGCTCAATTCATGTGGTCTAGCAAAATAAATGGGTCTTCAGAAGTTTATTGTATTGGTCTACAGATGTGCATTATGCTCATCACATTGACTTCTTCTGCATCTTAAAAAACAAACAAAAGCAAACCTGTTTACTCCCTTTTGTCTAACCAGGGTAATAATCAGGAGCGCCAGGAATTTTAAAGTCTGACAGACATGAGTACTATACCAACACCCACTATTATTATTATTATTATTAGGAGCAGGCATGAGCCATACAATCAGCTTAAAGTCATTGTTTAAGGAGGGTGGCTTCAAGACTAACAAAATCATACTGTGGACTGTTGTGTACACACAACCTTCTCTGTAAAAACAGATTTTATCTGTACACATTTTGGGGCAATGGAATAGAACAATTCATATTAGCTCTTTTTTTCTTTGTGCTAGTGTGTCGGTACGACTAGCTCAATTATTTGTTTCTCATTACTGAGGTGTGATTTAATTTCTTCCAAAATGACTAGGCATATGGTATTTCTTTTATTTCTAGTTTTGAACATGAAATGAAGTTTTGTTTTGTGAGAGTATACTTTCTGTCATATCACACACACTATAACTTATTTAATCCCTATTTGTCTTTCCAGGAGGATGCATGCATATGGTATGCAGTCGTACCCAGTGCAAGTATGAGTGGTGTTGGATATGTGGTATCGAGTGGAACATGGGGTGCCTGGAAGATCACTGGTTTGGTGCAGGATTTCTATTGTGACATCACAATGGGAATGCAACATTACCCATTATGATAGACTTTAACTCTCTCCCTGCTGTGCAAATGAATCACATCTCATATCATTGGCTTCTGCTATGAATTAAAAAGTATTTAAAAATACAAATACAATTTTTCTTATTTTTGTTTTTATTTTGTCTTACAAGAAAATATGATACATGTACTTAAAGGTAGTGTGCAATTTCAGTTTACAGGGAATGCAACATTGAATCACATTTTTTCTATCGTCTTCTGCTTTGCACTGAGAAGTAAAAATACAAATACAATTTGTCTTATTTTTGTCTTTATTTTATCTTACAAGAAAATATGATACATCTACTTAGAGGAAGAGGAAGTGTGCAGTTTCAGTATCCAGTATCACTTTGTTCTAGACCATATTGATTATGATTTGTTATTGGCATTTATTGTATTCAATAATGAAAAAAATGATACAATTTCCTAAGTTTTCTTAAATTTCATATAAAACTATCCTCATTTTTGATAATTTAATCAGAGTGTATAGTAGTGTTATTGAGTACATTAATTTGAGCAAGATTTGACAAAATTCTTCCAAGTTGTAGAAGAAAAAAATTCCAAGATTATCAAGGTGTTTGTGTCCAGTGCTGATATTCATTGAACCTTGTTGTCAATGAACTATGTAGCATAGTCTAACTTGGTAAGTTTTTATGAATATGGGCCCTAGTGTAGCCAAGATAGTGTGTTTGTGTGAGTAGTAAGTCAAGAGAGGGCAGTTCTTTTCAGACCGTAAATGATACTTTGATTACAATCTTGCCCTGCTGACTTGGCATACATCCCTTTAATAGTCTGAGGTGTGTTATGAATAGCAATAATATCAACATTGATAATGTGCACATATCGGTACATGCATAAGTATGTGAAAACAGTTTACAGAAGACAATATAAATACATAAAATTAGCTCCTTTTGAATTTGATTTATGAAATAATAATAACAATAATAACGTTTTATTTACCCAGGGTAGCCACTTCAATTATGAAACTGGTCTTCCAGCGGGCCCTGCATAACAAATATGTTATTACTACCCTTCTCCAATCTAATATGCTGAGCGCCTAGCTAGAAGGCAGAAGGTCCCATTGTTATAAGTCTTTGGTATGACTCGGCCAGGGTTCAAACCCACAACCTCCCGTTCATGAGGCGGGCGCTCTAACCACTGAGCCACCATGCCCGGTTTGTGAAAGTGCCTGGAAAAAAATTCTGTATGAAGGAGTATTGCAGTGTTTTTAGATATCTTGAACATTTTCTTTCATCATAAATACAAAGATATAATTCACAACGTGATACAGATATATATGTTTTCAATAAAATGTATTAAACTACTAAAAAAAGAAATTCAAAAGTTTGTTATTCTAATTATTGTAATTCTAGCTATACTTGCCATGTGAACATTTTATAATATGTACTATAATATGAATGTAGAATGTACTCATGAATTTATTTTCTTGTCTACAATTATGTTACTGCCTACCTAATGAGCTACTACTTTCATGTGTTCAAGATGAATAATTAAAATAACAAAGCAACTTTTTATGTGTGAAAGCAGAGTGTATATCCTTCATGAAGACCTACATATATTTACACAATATCACTCAGATGACTTTCCTTTTTCATTTCATTTTCATTTCATGTTCATGTTCAGGACATAATGGAGTATAACAATAACAAAGAATACAAGAAAACAAATTACACTAATAGTTGCAATAACAGAAAAAAGCCGCGGGCGCTCTAACCACTGAGCCACCATGCCCGGTTTGTGAAAGTGCCTTGTATGAAGGAGTATTGCAGTGTTTTTAGATATCTTGAACATTTTCTTTCATCATAAATGCAAAGATATAATTCACAACGTGATACAGATATATATGTTCTCAATAAAATGTATTAAACTACTTCAAAAAAGAAAATCAAATGTTTGTTATTCTAATTATTGTAATTCTAGCTATAATAGTTGGAATAACAGAAAAAAGCCGCCAATTAATGCCTGCAGGGATTACCAAAAGAAACTGAGTTTCTGGAGTAGGCTCCCCTTATAGTTGATGGTAAATTACATAACTATACACAAATATACATACAGATACATAATTACATAAGATATATATAATTCCTTACCAAAGCATGCACAAATTGCAGTAATTATTGTACTGTGCCTCCTTTTTCATTAGGTAAATAGATCATGATTTTCAATGAAGAGTGTTATAACAATCTACTGCATCATGGCTGAAATCAGCTACAATTCAGTGTTAAAAATGGTTTGAGAGATGACTTGCAGTACTTGCAATATGCTGAAATTAATACATAAATCAGAACTGTCTGAAACGACCAGTGAGACATGATTTTGTAATACATCATATTATCGTAGCATATCATTTTCTTGTATGAATTATGTGATGTATGAGTAATACTTTGATATACTATAACATCTTAAGAATGGCAAAATGTAAGACTTGAAAAGAAAAGATGAAAGAAAGGGAGAGAGAGAGCAAGAAAGAGAGAGATAGGGGGTAGGGTGGGTGGGGGTTTGAAACACAACCACTCCAAAGCAACAAGTCTCATCCTTGGGTTTTTTATTTGGCCTTTTGCTGATGTTGGTTCTCTGCGATATTTCGAGAATATTTTCTTGGCTAGAGTTTGGCAGGTTAGAGATTCTCTTTTCCAGTAGCGGATCCAAGGGCGTTGAATTGGCCTTATCAGAACGGTAGTGGCACTTCCAAGGAAAAGCTATGGGCACTAATTGTCAATTAAAGTACCTCACAGATTTGAATAGGAGCAACCGTCATGGAAAGAATGTGGAACGAACACCTATTATTGAAATGGAACACTAGTTTATATGAAGTAAAATGGCACGCTTTTCCTAGGTAAAAATGGGCACTTTTTCAAGTACACCAAAAGGCCCCCCCCCCCCCCCCCCCCCCCCCCCCCATGCAGGAAATCCAGTAGGTTTCGTGGAAACTTATCATCAATGCATCATAATTCATATTTTTCAAGTCTGTTTTGAACCCAATCTATACCCCTTCTTGCATGGCACTGGAACTGATAATGGGAATTTAAATAGAACGGAGTATACACTTAATACCGGCCTTATTCTCTTCCTCAAAATCAAACAATCAAACAAAAGAAGGTTCGACACATATTTTTTCGAATTATTTCGCATAAATTGATAGAGCATGGATTTTAAAAACATTGAACATAATTTGATAGCGCAAATATTTTTATAAACATAAAATATATCTTAATATAATATTAATATAGCGCATATATTATTTTTGAACATTGCATTATAGAGTCTGTTTTTACAAACATATATATTTGTCAACATCAAATATGTTTTCATAACACATATATTTCTTATAAACATCAAATTTAGTTTAATTGCACATTTATATTTCTTTATAAACAATGAATATACTTCGATAATGACCCATTTTGCAGGAATCGAATATATATATATATATATATTTTCCTTCTTTGGCTTTCCGTATAATTGCTTTATTTCGGCGCGATAACCACTCTTCGCTGATTATGTTGAAAGCTCATTTTACGGGGGCGCTTCTTGTCAACGCGTACAACGCAGAAGTTCTCCCGTTCGGCGTTCTGACCTCATTTTCTCTGAAGTCTGGCTATAAATTCAGCCTCAGGTTTAGCTCAGCCTCAAACCGACAATGACTAAGAGAAAAACACGGCAGTGTGCTATGAAGAGTAATTCGGCCAACTTTGGTGAGTTGTTAATTCGTGATCACGCTGTTCTCGACCTTAGCCAGCGCCAGGCCACTGCCACTGCCAGTGCCATGCCATGCCACTGGTACATGGCCATTCAGCTGTAGGCTAGTGTGTACCGTACATGATGTACGCCGACACTTGAGGGGGAAAGCGCGCGGTGGTGGAATCCCTCTTGGAAATATTCACATAGGCCTAGAATCTAGATAGGTCTAGGCACTTTCTGACCAAATTTTGTTAATGGCATTGTATGTAATAATAAATTTGGAGATAATCAAGAACTTTACTTGAGGTTAAGTTATAAAATATAAAGCCAGGGTAACATTTCAGACCTTAGTTTTACTCGGTCACGGCTCGTAATGCCTGTCGTTTATTTATTGCTGTGAGTGTGAACATCAGGCTTGGCCATTTGCATGGCTTGGGATGGCTGCTGCACTTGCACGGCACTGCACAAAGAACTTGGCGCTTGTTCAGAAACGTATCCAAAATTTGACCTGTAACTCCTGCGTGCAGATACCCTAGATGTCCAAATAAAGATCATGAGTTAAAAGTTGTTATGTTTATTACCTGTTTCGTGTCAATTTTCTTGTTATTTTTGGAGTATTTTTCGGGAAAACGTTGATATTACTATACACTTTTTCACAGGTTTCACGGCAAACCGCTGCATAATACAAGTGCATACCGATGGTGGGTTGTGGGCGGGCACGCGCCTGTGTGAAGTTATCTACCGTAATACTATAGGAACTGAGATGTAAGTTTTTGTTTCTTCCGTTTTCCTCTAGAAAAAAGTTCCCAAAGTACACAGGAGGAACCGCAGCCATCAATCAAGATGAAATGTCTGAGGATCCACATCAAGAAAGAAGTCCTAGAAGAAATTCAATCACCTTCTCTACAGTTCGATGCTGTACAGTCGTCATCAGCTCATCAAGGTAAAATAACACATTGAGTGATTTCAAGTTGGGTGTCTAAGGCTTTTATTAGTGTTTAATAAACACTAACACATGTCCTAACACCAAAATGGAAATCAGCTGGTGTTAAAGGTAATACAAAGTTTTGGGAAATTTTGAAAATTGGGTGGATAGTGAATCTTTACAATTTTGATATATTTGGATGCCCCTGTGGATGTATTATAAGCACTAAAAAAATTAGCCCCTATAAGACTTCTGTTTTCGAGAAAAATTGAACATAAAAATTTACTGGTGCTCCCGGTAAATATTGATAAATTTCAAATAGCGCCTATGGCCGTACAATGGTAGCTGCGACCATGAAAATCTCAGAATATTTAGTTGTAATATATAATTTCCAAACGGGAATAGCTAATCGGTCGATTTTAGTCAAGAAACATTGTTTCAAAGCTAAATTAAGATCTTGACCTTGAGAGGGAGCTATACAACATAAAGCGTTTATTATTTATAATTTCATAACTTCAGACTCGATTTCAACCGCGACAACGATCAATGAATATTGTAGGAACGCATATGCTTCCAATATTTTAATTTGAACCGAATTCATGACCCCATACCAAAACTTTGTAATACCTTTAAAGCTTTGACCTCTGCATATCGTCAACTTTCGGTCGCTAGTGTTAACGATTTTGCAAAATTGTTGTCTGCTGAACCGACCTGTGTGGCTGGTGTTAAAATTTTACGTACGAATGTCCTATTCACTAACTCTAGCCCTTAGGCCTAAAAAAAAAAATTGATGACTTGGCGTAACCCGCCCGACCCTATTTTTATCGCCGACCCTACGCTTTTTTATTTTTTTGTTGTTGTTTTTTTTGTAATTTTTTGTTGTTGTTTTTTTTTTTGTTTTTTTTTTTTTTAAATGTTAGTCAATACATTGTGAAAATACTAATATTTGTGAACAGCCCCTTCTAAACCTACATATTTACATATTCACCTGTTTATCCTGTTGAAGACAGTGTCTGAGATATCTCAGACTGGGGTCTGTTGGAAACCTATTAATGCGTTCGTATGTTTGCATTTTATGTGCATGAGGTTGTATGTACATGTACATGTATGTATGCAGGGGGGGGGGGGGGGCAGGTGTATGTATGCATCCCCCAGGTCCCAAGGTGATCAAGATTTCAACAATTTCTTGCTCACTTTGCTCACACAGTGTGTGTGTCCATATATGTGTGTGTGTGTGCGTGGAGTTATTTGAACATATTGTGGTCTACCCCTCTCATCAGATCATCCCCAAGGTCTGAGGACCTATCTACGCCACTGTATGTATGTTTGTGTATGAATGGCTAATTTCATGTATGCAAATATAAGCAACAACAACAACAACCAAAAAAAAAAAAAAAAAAAAAAAAAAAAAAAAAAAATCGCCCTACCTACCCTAATTTTCAGTGACCCGTTACGCCAAGTCATCAATTTTTTTTTTTAGGCCTTATGGATTAAGCAAATGTTCATTTCCAGTTCGGTGTTAGTGTTGTACCCGCACAACAGTCAACGCACGAACGACACTAATTTATTGTCTGACAATCAAAAAGAAATATGTGAAACAGTTCCTTTACTATGTGATTCATATATTCTTTTGTGTAAAATGAGTTGTTTTATAAGACCAAACAAATAAGGGTAAATTATTCTGTGCAGCTTTTCATGATATCTTTATTAAGGCTGCAACGGGTAGTCGAATGCTCGAGTACCCGCACGGTTGACACTTGACAACTACTTGGGTACGATTTCTCGTACCCGAATATTCGGCCGCAAAAAAAATGTCCAGGCCCACGCTTACCCGTGCCAGGGAGAGCGGCGGCCGCTGGCATGGTACCGTCGGTAAAAATGTTTCCCAACTCGAGCACTGTCAAACTCACCACTCAGAAACTGGGACCAAATGTCCAGATTTCTGTTTGGACTCGGATGACAATGGATTATTCTGCCATCTTTGGTTTTTAAAACAGCAAATCGGCGCCTTCAACTGCAACTCGAAGTAAAATTGCATGCGTTTTTGGCGAGGGACCTGGGAAACAGCCGAGTGGTATGGTGGTGGCAAAAAAAGAAAAAAAAATAAAAAATTCAAACAATTTAAAAAAAAACATGGCGTCCGAATATTCGAGTATTCGCTTGTGAGCCTGGGAGTGTACTCGGGTACCTCATAACACTGTTGTGCACAGCCTTAATCTTTATATACTATTTTGAAATCATCGTCGTGAAATCAAGTCTGTGTGGCGATCGCGATGACGTCACAGTGGTGTTAAGCTATCGATGTTGATATCGGTATCGGGCTCTTAATTTCATCAGCAAATTTTTTGCTTGATTTAAGAGCTCTTGACTGCTCTTAACACTAACACATAACTTGAAATCACTCATTGATATGGTTTGGATGTAAGGGTTAATACAGATTAATACACCAACCTTGAAATCATTTTGAAGAATGGACAATTCTCGCTACCCCAAATAGCGATTCTGCCGAGATCCGGGGAAAATCCTGAAAACGCGCATTGCATTATGGGATAGCTTTTCGACATTACAGCTTCCTGTGCAGGCGCTATATTACTAGGCGCGATAGCGCAAACGTAAAACGCCGTCGCCACACAACGTGTATGCACCGAATATGTCGTCTGCTCGGTCTTGTTTTTTTTTCGCAAATATTTCAACGTTTATTTGAACATTTCATTCGTTGTTTTTTGCGTCTTTTGACATCAGTGACGATGGTTTTCTTTTGTGAAGCTGCACAGTGCTGGGCTCATGATTCCAAGCGTAAGAACCCTGAAAAATGGGGGTGGATGAAGGCCGTGACTTGGGTGAAATTTCCCACCGAAGCTGGAACACGAGCGACATGGCTGCGCTTGATTCGTCGCAAGGACAAAGTGAATTTGACCAAAAAATCGCGGCTTTGTTCGAGACATTTCGATAAGGAGCAGATTGTTCCAGATGGTTATGCCAAAGGCTATCCCAAATACTTTTTCTGGAATAATTTTGGTCTCATTGGAGAACACAGGCGCTAGCGCCAGCGGGATGGGACTCTATACCGGAAGTTGTAGTGACGACCCGAGAGAGTGAAAATTACCTCGTCTCGCGATTTTCGTACCTATTTAGGGTAGCGAGAATTGGTCTTGATATGAATGATGAAGCCTTTCCTGTAATTATAATATAGTTTTAAGATGTGATGTCATCCATGATCCATGGAGGACTTCCATTTACTGTTAGAAATTTCTTTTATGAAAATACCTACAAACTATTGTTTGAATATTTTTGGGGATGAAGCAATCTCTCCATGTAATAAATGACACATCTTGACAACATTGCCAATTTAAGGCTCCCCTTATCATAGGTTATCTCAAACTTTGAAATAATCATAACTTTCATTTTATTCTATTTCTTTGCCTGAATTTTCTCAAATTTGTACTTTCCGGTATTTGTTTTGCTGTGGTCTCTTTCCTTATGGCAAGGTTGATTTTTTTTATTTTATATAGTAACATGACTTTTCAATAATATACAATGTATTCCTTTTACAGGCATTTAGGTTTGTTAGTACAGGAAAATAATTCCCTGCATCCTTTTAACAACACGTTTCTTTATCTGTTTGGTTTTCATTAGAACAAAGTAAGAACGGCAGAGATGAGGGACAGGAATCGGGAATCACAGAAGGATACAAGATCTACACCTACTGCATCAAAGAAGAAGAGTCAGATGAAACACCATCCTCTCCATCTGATAATGCTACACAGTCATTAACACATCAAGGTATGAAGTCTATGGGGAAAAGAGATTTAATCAATGGGCACTTACAAGAACTGGACGGTTCCTTTATAAAGCCTACAAGTGCTTTTTTGTCTTTCCTAGTTAGAATCACAAACAGACATTATTGGTAGTCTCATCCGCGCCTTTGATTAGGCAACTAGATATTGGTGCTTTATAACTTCCTGGATTGGATGGGAATAAGAGAATTCTGTAGTCAACAAATAACAAAGAACTAAACTTCGTCAATTTTCTATGCGAGTGCGACCAAGTGCATTCACTAATCTAAACACAAGTTGGAAGTAGAGTTTCTCAGGAAAATGATGATTTCCTTTAGAATTCTATGGAAAACATCTTTGAACAGAAGGTGCCAATTAAAACTAGTATTCTATTAAAGTGTGGGAGGACTTCATTTTGGGGTATGAATTTGTTTGCCTTTCTTCTACATGTAAATTTTTCGTTGTCACATTTACGCATGAACTAAAATAGGATTTGAACTAAACATGGTCTCAAGTCTCAAAACGATAATGATTACTATAAAGTACTTCCCTATTGTTTACATGAAAATGAATTAGAAAATGTTGAAAATTAGATCCTAATGATTTATACTAAAGAGCCGTCTGTAAAGATTTTATCATCTCGTCTTGATTGCTCAGAAACTGAATTTATAGAAAAAAACAATCCTCAACAATATACATTCGATTTTGAGCCAATAATTAAAAGACAGAATGGAGGCAGCTTCCATATTTCTTGATCGACAGAACCAATGTCTTTCATCATTGCAAAAAGCAAGAAGGTCTGATTAGGTTCATTGTTAACGCACATTATAAATGCATAGATTTTATCAGTATCATTTTTAGTGAGGTCTGGCCGGGCCTTTGGGGTGCACTCGAAGGGTAAACTAGAAGTTAAAGTTGATTGATATGTTTGCATTCCTACTTTTAATAACTTAACATGATACATTTTTTGTTTACAGATGTCTGCAGTCCTAGAGACGTTCCTCAAAGCTTCGGAAACCGGATGCAGATGTCAAGTCCTCCTCATGCAGTCTCAGAATCTCAGAATTCTTCACTAACTGATGTAGAAGGTAGTTGTGAACGTGCGATCAACTCTGACTCAAGTAACAGCATTCAAAGTGAGAAATGTCCAGAAGAAAATGATAGCAAAAGAGTTGAATGTATGAATGATATTAAGGATGCAGACAGAGTCAGTTCCAAGTTAAATGGTGAAGCTACACCCTCATTGAGAATGCAGTCAGGAAAGCAATATCC
Source organism: Strongylocentrotus droebachiensis (assembly GCA_035222895.1). Taxonomy (NCBI): domain Eukaryota; kingdom Metazoa; phylum Echinodermata; class Echinoidea; order Camarodonta; family Strongylocentrotidae; genus Strongylocentrotus; species Strongylocentrotus droebachiensis. The sequence continues at coordinate 140,120 of JAVYIG010003948.1, forward strand.
CCAATGTTCTGAGTGTGGTAAGAAATGTCGTTCAAAATCTGACCTCGCAAGACATTTAAGAACACACAACGGTGAAAAGCCTTATCCGTGTCCTGAATGCGACAAGAGATTTTCTGATAAAAGCAGTATCCCTCAGCACATGTTGATTCACAGTGGAGAAAAGCCGTATCAGTGTTCTGAGTGTAGTAGCCGGTTTAATTGTAAAAGTAACCTTAGACAGCACATGAACCAACATTCCACTACTAAGTTCCATCAGTGTCCAAAGTGTGACAAGAAATTTCGTTCAAAAGGTTATTTAAAAATACATTTAAGAGAGCACACAGGTGAGAAATGTCCAGAAGAAAATGATAGCAAAAGAGTTGAATGTAGGAATGATATTAAGGATGCAGATAAAGTCAGTTCCAAGTTAAATGGTGAAGCTACACCCTCATTGAGAATGCAGTCAGGAAAGCAATATCACCAATGTTCTGAGTGTGGTATGAAATGTCCTTCAATATCTGACCTCGCAAGACATTTAAGAACACACACCGGTGAAAAGCCTTATCCGTGTCCTGAATGTGACAAGAGATTTTCTCACAAAAGAAGTATCCCTCAGCACATGTTAATTCACAGTGGAGAAAAGCTGTATCAGTGTTCTGAGTGTAGTAGCCGGTTTAATTGTAAAAGTAACCTTAGACAGCACATGAAACAACATTCCACTACTAAGTTCCATCAGTGTCCAAAGTGTGACAAGAAATTTCGCTCAAAAGGTTATCTAACAATGCATTTAAGAGTGCACACAGGTGGAAAATATCAATGTTCTATGTGTGATAAGCAGTTTGTTTCTAAACAGTACTTCACTAAGCATGTGTTACAACATGCAGGGGAAATGCTATATCAATGTGCAGAATGTAACAAGAAATTTGTTTCTAAACAAAATCTGATGAGACATTTAAGAACACACTCAAGTGAAAAGTGTTTGATTGAAAAGCTGTATCAATGTTCAGAGTGTAACAACAAGTATGATAGCAAATATACTCTGGCACAACATTTGATTACACACACTGATGAAAGGCCTTTTAAGTGTCCTGAATGTAATAAGACGTTTACTGCTATAAGATACCTCACGAGTCACAAGAAACTACACGCTAAGGATAAGGCTTATGAATGTACAGACTGTACCAAGAAATTTCATTCGTCATGTTATCTCAAAAAACACATGAGGACACACACGGGTGAAAAGCCTTATCAATGTCCTGAATGCAGTATGAGAAGTGCTACTAAAGGTAGCCTCAATAAACACATGCTAACACATACTGGTGAAAAACCTCATTCATGTTCTGAGTGTAATAAGAAATATAGATCATCATCTGATCTGAAAATCCATTTAAGAACGCACTCTGGTGAAAAGCCCTTTCTCTGTTCTTTTTGTGGTAAAAGATTTACAGACAACGGTAGCCTTGCTAGACACACTATACGATTCCACAGGGAGTGGACTCAACAATGTCCTCAATGTAGCAGGAAATTTGTTTCAAAATCACACCTTAAAACTCACATGATGGTACATACTGGTGAAAAGCCTTATCAATGTCCTAAATGCAGTCAGAGAAGTGCTACTAAAAGTAACCTCAATATACACATGCTAACACATACCGGTGAAAAGCCATATGAATGTTCTGAATGTAAGAAAACATATGCTAATAAAGGAGATCTCTATACACACAAGAAGGTTCATACTGGAGTGAAGCATGCCCAATGCTCTCATTGTGATCAAATGTTTGATTCAAAGTATTACCTTAAGAAACATGCACGAACTCACACCGGTGAAAAGCCTTATCGATGTTCTGAATGTAATAGGGACTTTAGATTTCAGTCAAACCTTAAAAGGCACATGTTGATTCATACTGGAGAGATGCCCTATCAATGTGACGAGTGTGATAAGAAATTTAGACAAAAAGAAACTCTGATATCACATATGAGAACACACATGAGAACACACACTGGTGAACAGCCTTATTCTTGCTCAGAATGTGGTCGAAGATTTGCTACCGAAGGCAGTCTCTCAAGGCATAATAGGGTACACACTGGAGAAAAGCCTTATGAATGTTCTGAATGTAAAAAAACATATGTTAATAAAGGAGATCTCTATACACACAAGAAGGTACATACTGATGAAAGGCCTTTTAAGTGTCCTGAATGTAATAAGACGTTTACTGCTATAACATACCTCACAAGGCACAAGAAACTACACGCTAAGGATAAGGCTTATGAATGTACACAGTGTACCAAGAAATTTCTCTCGGCATGTTATCTCAAAAAACACATAAGGACACACACGGGTGAAAAGCCTTATCAATGTCCTGAATGCAGTATGAGAAGTGCTACTAAAAGTACCCTCAATAAACACATGCTAACACATACCGGTGAAAGGCCTTATCAATGTTCTGAGTGTAATATGGACTTTACATTTCCGTCTACCCTTAAAATGCACATGATGATTCATACTGGAGAGATGCCCTATCAATGTGACGAGTGTGATAAGAAATTTAGACGAAAAGAAACTATGATATCACATATGAGAACACACACTGGTGAACAGCCTTATTCATGCTCAGAATGAAGTCTCTCAAAGCATAATCTGGTACATACAGGAGAAAGGCCTTATCCATGATTACAGTGTGACAAAAGATTTTCTTTAAAACGTACCCTTCAAACTCATATGAAAACACATACTAAGCTATGAATAGCTTCATCAATGTTATCAGTGTGTAAAGGTCTTTTGTGGTAAACCTTTCCTTACTAAGCACACGTTAGTACATCATGAAGAAAAACCTCATTAGTCTACTGAGTTTTCCGGTACTACATCACAGTGACATTACCTATTCAACCAATTTGAAGTGCCCATGCATATATTGATTGCAACTTTTAAATTTGATATTATTGTTCTGTCTGATTACATTCAAATGTTCACCATTCTGCTTCTGTAATTTATCACTTTGTATAAGAGTAGTTGACTAGTTAGCTTAAATTTTCCTTTAAACTAGAAATAAAATTTGAAATAAGCATGGCTCAAGGTCAAGTAGAGCAAGATCTGTATAAGTGTACAAATGACATTTGTTGTCGGAATTGAAGCCTGTTTTAACACAACGGAATGAAGTAGCTGTCAAAAGAAGGTTGATAAAATGTTGACCAATAATTTTGTAGTACCGGTATTTTTTTTAATGACTTTAATCTAATACTTTCTATATCATTTGCAGGCTCCATCTGCAGTCCTAGTAACGTGCGTCAAAGTTTGGAAAATGAGTTACAGTTAACAAGTCCTCATGCAGTCTCAGAATCTCAGCATTCTTCACACACCAATGTAGAAGGTAGTTGTGACCGTGCGATCAACTCTGACTCAAGTAACAGCATTCAAAGTGAGAAATGTCCAGAAGAAAATGATAGCTTAAGAGTTGAATGTAGGAATAATATTAAGGATGCAGACTCAGAGGACCAGAATACTTCACACACCAATGTAGAAGGTAGTTGTGACCGTACGATCAATTCTGACTCAAGAAACAGCATTCAAAGTGAGAAATGTCCAGAAGAAAATGATAGCAAAAGAGTTGAATGTAGGAATAATATTAAGGATGCAGTTAAAGTCAGTTCCAAGTTAAATGGTGAAGCTACACCCTCATTGGGAATACATTTAGGAAAGAAATATCACCAATGTTCTGAGTGTGGTAAGAAATGGCGTTCAAAATCTGACCTTGCAAGACATTTAAGGACACACACCGGTGAAAAGCCTTATCCGTGTCCTGAATGCGACAAGAGATTTTCTGATAAAAGGAGTATCCCTCAGCACATGTTAATTCACAGTGGAGAAAAGCTGTATCAGTGTTCTGAGTGTAGTAGCCGGTTAAATACTAAAAGTAACCTTAGACAGCACATGAACCAACATTCCACTACTAAGCTCCATCAGTGTCCAAAGTGTGACAAGAAATATCGATCAAAAGCTTATCTAAAAATACATTTAAGAGTGCACACAGGTGGAAAATATCAATGTTCTGTGTGTGATAAGCAGTTTGTTTCTAATTACAATCTGACGAGCCATTTAAAAACACACTCAAGTGAAAAGCTGTATCAATGTTCAGAGTGTAACAAGAAGTATGATACCAAATATTATCTGGCACGACATTTGATTACACACACTGATGAAAGGCCTTTTAAGTGTTTGGAATGTAATAAGACGTTTACTGCTATAACATACCTCATGAGGCACAAGAAACTACACGCTAAGGACAAGGCTTATGAATGTACCTATTGTAACAAGAAATTTCACTCGGCATGTTATCTCAAAAAACACATAAGGACACACACGGGTGAAAAGCCTTATCAATGTCCTGAATGCAGTATGAGAAGTGCTACTAAAAGTACCCTCAATATACACATGCTAACACATACTGATGAAAAGCCTCATCAATGTCCTGAATGCAGTAAGAGGTGTGCTACTAAAGGAAGCCTCAATAAACACATGCTATCACATACTGGGGAAAGACCTCATTCATGTTCTGAGTGTAATAACAAATATAGATCATCATCTGATCTGAAAATCCATTTAAGAACGCACTCTGGTGAAAAGCCCTTTCTCTGTTCTGTTTGTGGTGAAAGATTTACCGACATAGGTAGCCTTGCTAATCACACTATACGATTCCACAGGGAATGGACTCAACAATGTCCTCAATGTAGCAAGAAATTTGTTTCCAAATCACACCTTAGAACTCACATGAGGGTACATACTGGTGAAAAGCCTTATCAATGTCCTGAATGCAGTAAGAGAAGTGCTACTAAAAGCAGCCTCAATAAACACATGCTAACACATACTAGTGAAAAGCCTTATGAATGTTCTGAATGTAAGAAAACATATGCTAATAAAGGAGATCTCAATACACACAAGATGGTTCATACTGGAGTAAAGCATGCCCAATGCATTCTTTGTGATCAAGGCTTTGATTCAAAGTATTACCTTAAGAAACATGTCAGAATTCACAGCGGTGAAAAGCCTTATCGATGCTCTGAATGTAATAGGGACTTTAGATTTCAGTCGAACCTTAACAGGCACATGATGATTCATACTGGAGAGATGCCCTATCAATGTGACGAGTGTGATAACAAATTTAGACAAAAAGAAACTCTGATATCACATATCAGGACACACACTGGTGAAAAGCCTTATCAATGTCCTGAATGCAGTAAGAGAAGTGCTACTAAAAGCAGTCTCAAGCAACACATTCTTACACATACTGGTGAAAAGCCTTATGAATGTTCTGAATGTAAAAAAACATATGCTCGTAAAGGAGATCTCTATACACACGAGAAGGTACATACTGGAGTGAAGCATACCCAATGCCCTCATTGTGATCAAATGTTTGATTCAAAGTATTACCTTAAGAAACATGCACGAACTCACACCAGTGAAAAGCCTTATCAATGTTCTGAATGTAATAGGGACTTTAGCTGTCAGTCAAACCTTAAAAGGCACATGATGCTTCATACTGGAGAGATGCCCTATCAATGTGACGATTGTGATAGGAAATTTAGACAAAAAGAAACTCTGAAATTACATATGAGAACACACACTGGTGAACAGCCTTATTCATGCTCAGAATGTGACAAAAGATTTTCTTTAAAACGTACCCTTCAAACTCATATGAAAACACATACTAAGTTGTGAATAGCTTTATCAATGTTAGTGTGTAAAGATCTTTTGTGATAAACCTTTCCTTTCTAAGCACACGTTAGTACATCATGAAGAAAAACCTTATTAGTCTACTGAGTTTTCCGGTACTACATCACAGTGACATTACCTATTCAACCAATTTGAAGTGCCCATGTATATATTGATTGCAACTTTTAAATTTCATATTATTGTTTTGTCTGATTACATTCAAATGTTCACCATTCTGCTTCTGTAATTTATCACTTCGTATAAGAGTAGTTGACTAGTTAGGTTAAATTTTCCTTTAAACTAGAAATAAAATTTGAAATAAGCATGGCTCAAGGTCAAGTAGAGCAAGATGTATAAGTGTACAAATGACATTTGTTGTCTGAATTGAAGCCTGTTTTAACACAACTGAATGAAGTAGCTGTCAAAAGAAGGTTGATAAAATTTTGACCATTATGTAGTATTTATTTAATGACTTTAATCTGATACTTTCTATATCATTTGCAGGCTCAATCTGCAGTCCTAGTAATGTGCGTCAAAGTTTGGAAAATGAGTCACAGTTAAGAAGTCCTCATGCAGACTCAGAGGACCAGAATACTTCACACACCAATGTAGAGGGTAGTTGTGACCGTACGATCAATTCTGACTCAAGTAACAGCATTCAAAGTGAGAAATGTCCAGACGAAAATAATAGCTTAAGAGGTGAATGTAGGAATAATATTAAGGATGCAGACTCAGAGGACCAGAATACTTTACACACCAATGTAGAAGGTAGTTGTGACCGTACGATCAATTCTGACTCAAGTAACAGCATTCAAAGGGAGAAATGTCCAGAATAAAATGATAGCAAAAGAGTTGAATGTAGGAATAATATTAAGGATGCAGACTCGGAGGACCAGAATACTTCACACACCAATGTAGAAGGTAGTTGTGACCGTGCGATCAATTCTGACTCGAGTAACAGCATTCAAAGTGAGAAATGTCCAGAAGGAAATGATAGCAAAAGAGTTGAATGTAGGAATAATATTAAGGATGCAGACTCAGAGGACCAGAATACTTCACACACCAATGTAGAAGGTAGTTGTGACCGTACGATCAATTCTGACTCAAGTAACAGCATTCAAAGTGAGAAATGTTCTGAAGGAAATGATAGCAATAGAGTTGAATGTAGGAATAATATTAAGGATGCAGACTCAGAGGACCAGAATACTTCACACACCAATGTAGAAGGTAGTTGTGACCGTGCGATCAACTCTGACTCAAGTAACAGCATTCAAAGTGAGAAATGTTCAGAAGAAAATTATAGCAAAAGAGCTGAATGTAGGAATAATATTAAGGATGCAGTTAAAGTCAGTTCCAAGTTAAATAGTGATGCTACACCCTCTTTGAGAATGCAGTCAGGAAAGAAATATCACCAATGTTCTGAGTGTGGTAAGAAATGGCGTTCAAAATCTGACCTCGCAAGACATTTAAGGACACATACTGGTGAAAAGCCTTATCCGTGTTCTGAATGCGACAAGAGATTTTCTGATGAAAGCAGTATCCCTCGGCACATGTTAATTCACAGTGGAGAAAAGCCGTATCAGTGTTCTGAGTGTAGTAGCCGGTTTAATTGTAAAAGTAACCTTCGACAGCACATGAACCAACATTCCAGTACTAAGTTCCACCAGTGCCCAAAGTGTGACAAGAAATATCGCTCAAAAGCTTATCTAAAAATACATTTAAGAGAGCACACAGGTGGAAAATACCAATGTTCTGTGTGTGATAAGCAGTTTTGTTCTAAACAGTACTTCACTAAGCATGTGCTACAACATGCAGGGGAAGTGCCATATCAATGTGCAGAATGTAACAAAATATTTGTTTCTAAACACAATCTGACAAGCCATTTAAGAACACACTCAAGTGAGAAGCTGTACCAATGTTCAGAGTGTAACAAGAAGTATGATAGCAAATATACTCTGGCACGACATTTAATTACACACACTGATGAAAGGCCTTTTAAGTGTCCAGAATGTAATAAGACGTTTGCTGCTAAAACATACCTCACGAGGCACAAGAAACTACACGCTAAGGATAAGGCTTATGAATGTACCCAGTGTAACAAGAAATTTCACTCGGCATGTTATCTGAAAAAACACATAAGGACACACACGGGTGAAAAGCCTTATCAATGTCCTGAATGCAGTAAGAGAAGTGCTAGTAAAAGTAGCCTCAATATACACATGCTAACACATACTGATGAAAAGCCTTATCAATGTCCTGAATGCAGTAAGAGATGTGCTACTACAAGAAGCCTCAATAAACACATGCTAACACATACTGGTGAAAGACCTCATTCATGTTCTGAATGTAATAAGAAATATAGATCATCATCTGATCTGAAAATCCATTTAAGAACGCACTCTGTTGAAAAGCCCTTCCTCTGTTCTTTTTGTGGTGAAAGATTTACCGACATGGTTAGGCTTGTTAGACACACCATACGATTCCACAGGGAATGGACTCAACAATGTCCTCAATGTAGCCAGAAATTTGTTTCAAAATCACACCTTAGAACTCACATGAGGGTACATACTGGTGAAAAGCCTTATCAATGTCCTGAATGCAGTAAGAGAAGTACTACTAAAAGTAGACTCAATAAACACATGCTAACACATACTGGTGAAAAGCCTTATGAATGTTCTGAATGTAAGAAAACATATGCTAATAAAGGAGATCTCAATACACACAAGAAGGTTCATACTGGAGTGAAGCATGCCCAATGCTCTCATTGTGATCAAGGGTTTGATTCAAAGTATTACCTTAAGAAACATGTCAGAACTCACAGCGGTGAAAAGCCTTATCGATGTCCTGAATGCAATAGGGACTTTAGATTTCAGTCGAACCTTAACAGGCACATGATGATTCATACTGGAGAGATGCCCTATCAATGTGACGAGTGTGATAACAAATTTAGACAAAAAGAAACTCTGATATCACATATCAGGACACACACTGGTGAAAAGCCTTATCAATGTCCTGAATGCAGTAAGAGAAGTGCTAATAAAAGCAGTCTCAAGAAACACATTCTTGCACATACTGGTGAAAAGCCTTATGAATGTTCTGAATGTAAAAAAACATATGCTAATAAAGGAGATCTCTATACACACAAGAAGGTACATACTGGAGTGAAGCATACCCAATGCCCTCATTGTGATCAAATGTTTGATTCAAAGTATTACCTTAAGAAACATGCACGAACTCACACCAGTGAAAAGCCTTATCAATGTTCTGAATGTAATAGGGACTTTAGCTGTCAGTCAAACCTTAAAAGGCACATGATGCTTCATACTGGAGAGATGCCCTATCAATGTGACGATTGTGATAGGAAATTTAGACAAAAAGAAACTCTGAAATTACATATGAGAACACACACTGGTGAACAGTCTTATTCATGCTCAGAATGTGACAAAAGATTTTCTTTAAAACGTACCCTTCAAACTCATATGAAAACACATACTAAGTTGTGAATAGCTTTTTCAATGTTAGTGTGTAAAGATCTTTTGTGGTAAACCTTTCCTTACTAAGCACATGTTAGTACATCGTGAAGAAAAACCTTATTAGTCTACAGAGTTTTTTGGTACTACATCACAGTGACATTACCTATTCAACCAATTTGAAGTGCCCATGCATATATTGATTGCAACTTTTAAATTTCATATTATTGTTTTGTCTGATTACATTCAAATGTTCACCATTCTGCTTCTGTAATTTATCACTTCGTATAAGAGTAGTTGACTAGTTAGGTTAAATTTTCCTTTAAACTAGAAATAAAATTTGAAATAAGCATGGCTCAAAGTCAAGTAGAGCATGATCTGTATACAGTGTAAGTGTACAAATGACATTTGTTGTCCGAATTGAAGCCTGTTTTAACACAACTGAATGAAGTAGCTGTCAAAAGAAGGTTGATAAAATGTTGACCAATAATTTTGTAGTATTTTTGAATGACTTTAATCTGATACTTTCTATATCATTTGCAGGCTCCATCTGCAGTCCTAGTAACGTGCGTCAAAGTTTGGAAAATGAGTTACAGTTAACAAGTCCTCATGCAGTCTCAGAATCTCAGCATTCTTCACACACCAATGTAGAAGGTAGTTGTGATCGTGCAATCAACTCTGACTCAAGTAACAGCATTCAAAGTGAGAAATGTCCAGACGAAAATGATAGCTTAAGAGGTGAATGTAGGAATAATATTAAGGATGCAGACTCAGAGGACCAGAGTACTTCACACACCAATGTAGAAGGTAGTTGTGACCGTACGATCAATTCTGACTCAAGTAACAGCATTCAAAGGGAGAAATGTCCAGAAGAAAATGATAGCAAAAGAGTTGAATGTAGGAATAATATTAAGGATGCAGACTCAGAGGACCAGAATACTTCACACACCAATGTAGAAGATAGTTGTGACCGTGCGATCAATTCTGACTCAAGTAACGGCATTCAAAGTGAGAAATGTCCAGAAGAAAATGATAGCAAAAGAGTTGAATGTAGGAATAATATTAAGGATGCAGACTCAGAGGACCAGAATACTTCACACACCAATGTAGAAGGTAGTTGTGACCGTACGATCAATTCTGACTCAAGTAACAGCATTCAAAGTGAGAAATTTTCTGAAGGAAATGATAGCTATAGAGTTGAATGTAGGAATAATATTAAGGATGCAGACTCAGAGGACCAGAATACTTCACACACCAATGTAGAAGGTAGTTGTGACCGTGCGATCAACTCTGACTCAAGTAACAGCATTCAAAGTGAGAAATGTTCAGAAGAAAATGATAGCAAAAGAGCTGAATGTAGGAATAATATTAAGGATGCAGTTAAAGTCAGTTCCAAGTTAAAAGGTGATGCTACACCCTCTTTGAGAATGCAGTCAGGAAAGAAATATCACCAATGTTCTGAGTGTGGTAAGAAATGGCGTTCAAAATCTGACCTCGCAAGACATTTAAGGACACACACTGGTGAAAAGCCTTATCCGTGTCCTGAATGCGACAAGAGATTTTCTGATAAAAGCAGTATCCCTCAGCACATGTTAATTCACAGTGGAGAAAAGCCGTATCAGTGTTCTGAGTGTAGTAGCCGGTTTAGTTGTAAAAGTAACCTTAGACAGCACATGAACCAACATTCCAGTACTAAGTTCCACCAGTGCCCAAAGTGTGACAAGAAATATCGCTCAAAAGCTTATCTAAAAATACATTTAAGAGTGCACACAGGTGGAAAATATCAATGTTCTGTGTGTGATAAGCAGTTTGTTTCTAAATCCTCCTTAACTTATCATTTGCTAAAACATGCAGGGGAAATGCTATATCAATGTGCAGAATGTAACAAGAAATTTGTTACTAAAAAAAATCTGATGAGACATTTAAGAACACACTCAAGTGAAAAGTGTTTGATTGAAAAGCTGTATCGATGTTCAGAGTGTAACAAGAAGTATGGAAGCAAATATACTCTGGCACAACATTTGATTACACACACTGATGAAAGGCCTTTTAAGTGTCCAGAATGTAATAAGACGTTTACTGCTATAAAATACCTCAAGAGGCACCAGAAACTACACGCTAAGGATAAGGCTTATGAATGTACCTATTGTAACAAGAAATTTCACTCAGCATGTTATCTGAAATTTCACATAAGAACACACACGGGTGAAAAGCCTTATCAATGTCCTGAATGCAGTAAGAGATGTGCTACTAAAAGTAGGCTCAATATACACATGCTAAAACATACATGTACTGATGAAAAGCCTTATCAATGTCCTGAATGCAGTAAGAAAAGTGCCACTAAAAGTAACCTCAATAAACACATGCTAACACATACTGGTGAAAAACCTCATTCATGTTCTGTGTGTAATAAGAAATATAGATCATCATCTGATCTGAAAATCCATTTAAGAACGCACTCTGGTGAAAAGCCCTTTCTCTGTTCTGTTTGTGGTGAAAGATTTACCGACATAGGTAGCCTTGCTAATCACACAATACGATTCCACAGGGAATGGAATCAACAATGTCCTCAATGTAGCAAGAAATTTGTTTCTAAATCACACCTTAGAACTCACATGAGGGTACATACTGGTGAAAAGCCTTTTCAATGTCCTGAATGCAGTAAGAGAAGTGCTACTAAAAGTATCCTCAATAAACACATGCAAACACATACTAGTGAAAAGCCTTATGAATGTTCTGAATGTAAGAAAACATATGCTAATAAAGGAGATCTCAATACACACAAAAAGGTACATACTGGAGTGAAGCATACCCAATGCTCTCATTGTGATCAAATGTTTGATTCAAAGTATTACCTTAAGAAACATGTCAGAACTCACACCGGTGAAAGGCCTTATCAATGTTCTGAGTGTAATAGGGACTTTAGATTTCAGTCAAACCTCAAAAGGCACATGATGATTCATACTGGAGAGATGCCCTATCAATGTGACGAGTGTGATAGGAAATTTAGACAAAAAGAAACTCTGATATCACATATCAGGACACACACTGGTGAACAGCCTTATTCATGCTCAGAATGTGATCGAAGATTTGCCTCCAAAGGAAATCTCTCAAAGCATAATCTGGTACACACTGGAGAAAAGCCTTATCCATGCTTACAGTGCGATAAAAGATTTTCTTTAAAAAAAAACCTTCAAACTCATATGAAGACACATACTAAGTTATGAATAGCTTTATCTATGTTATCTGTGTGTAAAGATCTTTTTTGGTAAACCTTTCCTTACTAAGCACACGTTAGTACATCGTGAAGAAAAACCTCATTAGTCTACTGAGCTTTCCGGTACTACATCACAGTGACATTACCTATTCAACCAATTTGAAGTGCCCATGCATATATTGATTGCAACTTTTAAATTTGATATTATTGTTTTGTCCGATTACATTCAAATGTTCACCATTCTGCTTCTGTAATTTATCACTTCGTATAAGAGTAGTTGACTAGTTAGGTTAGATTTTCCTTTAAACTAGAAATGAAATTTGAAATAAGCATGGCTCTAGGTCAAGTAGAGCAAGATCTGTATAAGTGTATAAATGACATTTGTTGTCCGAATTGAAGCCTGTTTTAACACAACTGAATGAAGTAGCTGTCAAAAGAAGGTTGATAAAATGTTGACCAATAATTTTGTAGTATTTTTTTAATGACTTTAATCTGATACTTTCTATATCATTTGCAGGCTCCATCTGCAGTCCTAGTAACGTGCGTCAAAGTTTGGAAAATGAGTTACAGTTAACAAGTCCTCATGCAGTCTCAGAATCTCAGCATTCTTCACACACCAATGTAGAAGGTAGTTGTGACCGTGCAATCAACTCTGACTCAAGTAACAGCATTCAAAGTGAGAAATGTCCAGAAGAAAATGATAGCAAAAGAGTTGAATATAGGAATAATATTAAGGATGCTGACTTAGAGGACCAGAATACTTCACACACCAATGTAGAAGGTAGTTGTGACCGTGCGATCAACTCTGACTCAAGTAACATCATTCAAAGTGAGAAATGTCCTGAAGAAAATGATAGCAAAAGAGTTGAATGTAGGAATAATATTAAGGATGCAGTTAAAGTCAGTTCCAAGTTAAATGGTGAAGCTACACCCTCATTGGGAATACATTCAGGAAAGGAATATCACCAATGTTCTGAGTGTGGTAAGAAATGGCGTTCAAAATCTGACCTTGCAAGACATTTAAGGACACACACCGGTGAAAAGCCTTATCCGTGTCCTGAATGCGACAAGAGATTTTCAAATAAAAGCAGTATCCCTCGGCACATGTTAATTCACAGTGGAGAAAAGCCTTATCAGTGTTCCGAGTGTAGCAGCCGGTTTAATACTAAAAGTAACCTTAGACAGCACATGAACCAACATTCCAGTACTAAGTTCCATCAGTGTCCAAAGTGTGACAAGAAATATCGCTCAAAAGCTTATCTAACAACACATTTAAGAGTGCACACAGGTGGAAAATACCAATGTTCTGTGTGTGATAAGCAGTTTTGTTCTAAACATTACTTCACTGAGCATGTGCTACAACATGCAGGGGAAGTGCCATATCAATGTGCAGAATGTAACAAGAAATTTGTTACTAAACACAATCTGACGAGCCATTTAAAAACACACTCAAGTGAAAAGTGTTTGATTGATAAGCTGTATCAGTGTTCAGAGTGTAACAAGAAGTATAATAGCAAATATACTCTGGCACGACATTTAATTACACACACTGATGAAAGGCCTTTTAAGTGTCCAGAATGTAATAAGACGTTTGCTGCTAAAACATACCTCACGAGGCACAAGAAACTACACGCTAAGGATAAGGCTTATGAATGTACCCAGTGTAACAAGAAATTTCACTCGGCATGTTATCTGAAAAAACACATAAGGACACACACGGGTGAAAAGCCTTATCAATGTCCTGAATGCAGTAAGAGAAGTGCTACTAAAAGTAGCCTCAATATACACATGCTAACACATACTGATGAAAAGCCTTATCAATGTCCTGAATGCAGTAAGAGATGTGATACTACAAGAAGCCTCAATAAACACATGCTAACACATACTGGTGAAAGACCTCATTCATGTTCTGAATGTAATAAGAAATATAGATCATCATCTGATCTGAAAATCCATTTAAGAACGCACTCTGTTGAAAAGCCCTTCCTCTGTTCTTTTTGTGGTGAAAGATTTACCGACATGGTTAGGCTTGTTAGACACACCATACGATTCCACAGGGAATGGACTCAACAATGTCCTCAATGTAGCCAGAAATTTGTTTCAAAATCACACTTTAGAACTCACATGAGGGTACATACTGGTGAAAAGCCTTATCAATGTCCTGAATGCAGTAAGAGAAGTGCTACTAAAAGTAGACTCAATAAACACATGCTAACACATACTGGTGAAAAGCGTTATGAATGTTCTGAATGTAAGAAAACATATGCTAATAAAGGAGATCTCTTTACACACAAGATGGTTCATACTGGAGTGAAGCATGCCCAATGCTCTCATTGTGATCAAGGGTTTGATTCAAAGTATTACCTTAAGAAACATGTCAGAACTCACAGCGGTGAAAAGCCTTATCGATGTCCTGAATGCAATAGGGACTTTAGATTTCAGTCAATCCTTAAAAGGCATATGATGATTCATACTGGAGAGATGCCCTATCAATGTGACGAATGTGATAGGAAATTTAGACAAAAAGAAACTCTGATATCACATATGAGGACACACACTGGTGAACAGCCTTATTCATGCTCAGAATGTGGTCAAAGATTTGCTTCCAAAGGCAGTCTTTCAAGCCATAATCTGGTACACACTGGAGAAAAGCCTTATGAATGTTCTGAATGTAAGAAAACATATGCTAAAAAAGGAGATCTCAATACACACAAGAAGGTACATACTGGAGTGAAGCATACCCAATGCTCTCATTGTGATCAAATGTTTGATTCAAAGTATTACCTTAAGAAACACATGCTAACTCACACCGGTGAAAAGCCATATCGATGTTCTGAATGTAATAGGGACTTTACATTTCAGTCAAACCTTAACAGGCACATGAGGATTCATACTGGAGAGATGCCCTATCAATGTGACGAGTGTGATAAGAAATTTAGACAAAAAGAAACTCTGATATTACATATCAGGACACACACTGGTGAACAGCCTTATTCATGCTCAAAATGTGGCCGAAGATTTTCTACCGAAGGCAGTCTCTTAAGGCATTACCTGGTACATACAGGATAAAGGCCTTATCCATGCTTACAGTGCGATAAAAGATTTTCTTTAAAAAAAAACCTTCAAACTCATATGAAAACACATACTAAGTTGTGAATAGCTTTATCAATGTTAGTGTGTAAAGATCTTTTGTGGTAAACCTTTCCTTACTAAGCACACGTTAGTACATCGTGAAGAAAAACCTCAGTCTACTGAGCTTTCCGGTACTACATCACAGTGACATTACCTATTCAACCAATTTGAAGTGTCCATGCATATATTGATTGCAACTTTTAAATTTCATATTATTGTTTTGTCTGATTACATTCAAATGTTCACCATTCTGCTTCTGTAATTTATCACTTCGTATAAGAGTAGTTGACTAGTTAGGTTAGATTTTCCTTTAAACTAGAAATAAAATTTGAAATAAGCATGGCTCAAGGTCAAGAAGAGCAAGATGTATAAGTGTACAAATGACATTTGTTGTCCGAATTGAAGCCTGTTTTAACACAACTGAATGAAGTAGCGGTCAAAAGAAGGTTGACAAAATGTTGACCAATAATTTTGTAGTATTTTTTTTAATGACTTTAATCTGATACTTTCTATATCATTTGCAGGCTCCATCTGCAGTCCTAGTAACGTGCGTCAAAGTTTGGAAAATGAGTTACAGTTAACAAGTCCTCATGCAGTCTCAGAATCTCAGCATTCTTCACACACCAATGTAGAAGGTAGTTGTGATCGTGCGATCAACTCTGACTCGAGTAACAGCATTCAAAGTGAGAAATGTTCAGAAGAAAATGATAGCAAAAGAGTTGAATATAGGAATAATATTAAGGATGCAGACTCAGAAGATCAGAATACATCACACACTAATGTAGAAAGTAGTTGTGACCATGTAATCAACTCTGTCCCAAGAGACAGTATTCTAAATGAGAAACGTCAGCAGAAATTTGGTGCCGAAAGACTTGAATGTAGGGATGACAAAAAAACTTCCATTAACTGTGAAGACATACCCTCTGTGATCATTTCCTCAATGGAAATGCCTCATCAATGTTCAGAGTGTAACAAGAAATTTCCTACAAGACATCGACTGAAGAGACATGTTTTAACACACACTGGGGAAAAACCTTATTCATGTGCTGTATGTAGTAAACGACTTGCCAGCAAGCGTAACCTTGCAGGCCATATGCTTACACATTCAGATGAAATGCCTTTTCAGTGTCCAGATTGTAACACAAAATTTCCATTAGAATTTCAACTGACAGAACATTTAAGGCGACACATGGAAAGGACACCCCATCAATGCCTTGTGTGTAATAAGGTCTTCAGTGACAAATCTAAGCTTGTTGAACACATGTTTATACATAACAGAGAAACGTCTCATCAGTGTTCAGAATGTAATAAGAAATTTCCTTCAAGATGTCGATTGAAGAGACATTTTCAAACACACACTGGGGAAAAGCCTTATTCTTGCGCTGTATGTAATAAACAACTTGCCAACATGCGTAACCTCGCTGAACACATGCTTACACATTCAAATGAAATGCCTTTTCAATGTCCAGATTGTGACAAGAAATTTCCATTAGAATTCCAACTGACAGAACATTTAAGGCGACATATGGGAAGGACACCCCATCAATGCCTTGTGTGTAATGAGGTCTTCAGTGACAAATCCAAGCTTATTGATCACATGTTTATACATACCGGAGAAACGTCTCATCAGTGTTCAGAGTGTAATAAGAAATTTCCTTCAAGATGTCGATTGAAGAGACATTTTCAAACACACACTAGCAAAAAGGCTTATTCTTGCGCTGTATGTAGTAAACAACTTGCCAACATGCGTAACCTCGCTGAACACATGCTTACACATTCAGATGAAATGCCTTTTCAATGTCCAGATTGTAACAAGAAATTTCCATTAGAATTCCAAATGACAGAACATTTAAGGCGACATATGGAAAGGACACCCCATCAATGCCTTGTGTGTAATAAGGTCTTCAGTGACAAATCCAAGCTTGTTGAACACATGTTTATACATAACGGAGAAACGTCTCATCAGTGTTCAGAGTGTAATAAGAAATTTCCCTCAAGATGTCGACTGAAGAGACATTTTCGAACACACACTGGGGAAAAGCCTTATTCCTGTACTGTGTGTAGTAAACAACTTGCGAGCACGAGTAATCTTGCTGACCATATGCTATCACATTCGGATGCAATTTTTATTCATTGTCCAGAGTGTTATAAACGGTTTACTGTTCAAAGCAAACTCACAAAGCATATGCTACATCACGTTGGGCAAATTCCTTTTAATTGTTCAGAGTGTAACAAAACATTTCCGACAAAATGTCGACTGAAAAGACATATAAGAACACACACGGGTGAAAAACCTTATTCCTGTGATAAGTGTGGTAAGCGATTTGCCAAGAAGTGTAGTCTTGCTTACCATATGCTTGTACATTCAGGTGAAAAGCCTCACCAATGTGTAGAGTGTAACAAGAAATTTAAGTCCAAATTGTACCTGAAAAGACACATGAGAACTCATACGGGTGAGAAGCCATATTTGTGTTCTGTGTGTGGGAAGGGATTTTGTACTAAACGCCCCTTAGAAGAACACATGCTGCAACATACTGGAGAAATACCTTATCAATGCTCTGAGTGTAAGAAAGCATTTGCTGTTGAAGGTAACCTTACAAGGCACATGTTGCAACATGCTAAAGAAAAGCCTTATCCATGTTCAGAGTGTAACAAACAATACGAAGTAAAATATAAACTGTTAAGACATTTCAAAACACACACTGGTGAAAAGTCTTGCTTGTGTACTGTGTGTGGTAAGACATTTGCTACTAATAGTTACCTATCTCAGCATATGGTTATACACACTGGAGAAAAACCTTATCACTGTCCTCAGTGTAATAAGAGATTTTCATTTAAGACTAGCCTTACTAAGCACCTGCTAATACATAATGGAAAATAACAATATCGGAGCTCTCGATGTAGCTTGCAAGTCTAACAAATCTCAACCTATTAAAAAAAAATGCTTACATGTATACAGGTGTTCATTTGTGTGGAATTGATGTTTTAAAATAGCTAAAATTCAGAATTATCTTGTAAAAAATAGACCATTAGTACTAAGCACCATGCAACTGTGACTATTATTATTAGTAGTATTATCATTAGATATTTACTAAGAAACCTGATCTCAGTAGACACCTTAGGTTTTACACTGTAGAGGAGAAAAGCCTTATCTTTATTTAGAGTGTAATAAGATATTTACCTTGAAATCTCGCCTAACGACACACATGACCAGTCATACTAGGAAAAAAAAGGCATATCAATGTTCTGAATATGACACAAGATTTGTACAGAAATGTGACCTTATTAGGCGTATGAGAACACAAACGCACCTGCCAAAAATGTTTTCAGGGTTCCGAATGTTACTCCATCTCCATTTTACTTTCGTGATATTACGTCCCCTTCAGTTCATAGTTGTCATACTCATGGCTTTAAAGTCCATGTTTTTTGTTCAAGTCCCATTGTATATATGTTTATTCAGTTGCTTTGATTTGTTTGTGATGTTTTTTAATATTTTAAAAAATATTCCTTGTCTGTTGTGTATCAAATAAATAATAACAAACAATTACACTGGAAATCCATACTTTTCATTCTTCTGGATGTATACAGATTTGTACATAAATCTTACCTCTTAATACACCTTAAAATGAACAATTTTAAAGGGAATCATATTTTATTTTTATTTTCAATTAAAAGACAAAATTTTGTTCATTAAAGTGACATATAACTAATGATAATGAATAAACGAGGGTTTAATTCACTTTTCAATGGAGGCTGCGTGAAATGTGTATGAGGGTATGAGGGTTTGTGAAGGTGTATGAGGGTGGGCGGAGGTGTATGCGGGTTCGTGAAGGCGTATGATGGTGGGCGGAGGTGTATGATGGTGGGTGGAGGTGGATGCAGGTTCGTGAAGGTGTATGATGGTGGGCGGAGGTGTATGCTGGTATGAGGGTTCGTGAAGGTGTATGAGGGTTTGTGAAGGTGTATGATGGCGGGCGGAGGTGTATGCTGGAATGAGGGTTCGTGAAGGTGTATGAGGGTTTGTGAAGGTGTATGCGGGTTCGTGAAGGTGTATGATGGTGGGCGGAGGTGTAAGCAGGTTCGTGAAGGTGTATGATGGTGGGCCGAGGTGTATGAGGGTTTGTGAAGATGTATGAGGGTTTGTGAAGGTGTATGCGATTCGTGAAGGTGTATGATGGTGGGCGGAGGTGTATGCGGGTATGAGGGTTCGTGAAGATGTATGAGGGTTTTTGTGAAGGTGTATGATGGTGGGCGGAGGTGTATGAGGGTTCGTGAAGATGTATGAGGGTATGTGAAGGTGTATGATGGTTGGCGGAGGTGTATGCGGGTATGAGGATTCGTAAAGGTGTATGAGGGTGTGAGATGAATGAGGGTGGGTTAAGGTGTATGAGGGTGGGTGGAGGTGTATAAGGGTGGGTGAAGGTGTAAGAGGTGGATGGGTGTGTGGTGAAGGTGGATGGATGTGTGGTGAAGATGTATGAGTGTGGGTGGATGGGTGTGTGGTGAAGGTGTATGAGGGTGGGTGGAGGTGTATGAGGGTGGGTGAAGGTGTAAGAGGTGGATGGGTGTGTGGTGAAGGTGGATTGATGTGTGGTGAAGATGTATGAGGGTGGGTGGATGGGTGTGTGGTGAAGGTGTATGAGGGGTGGAGGTGTGAGGTGGATGGGTGTGTGGTGAAGGTGTATGAGGGGTGGAGGTGTGAGGTGGATGGGTGTGTGGTACTGTATGAGGTTGGGTGAAGGTGTATGAGGGTGGGTTGAGATGTGAGGTGGGTGGAGGTGTGAGGTGGATGGGCGTGTGGTTAAGGTGGATGGGTGTGTGGTGAAGGTGTATGAGGGTGGGTGAAGATGTATGAGGGTGGGTTGAGATGTGAGGTGTATTAGGGTGGGTGAAGGTGTATGAGTGTGGGTGGAGGTGTATGAGGGTGGGTGGAGGTGTGAGTTGGATGGGTGTGTGGTGAAGGTGCATGAGGGTGGGTAGAGGTGTGAGGTGGATGGGTGTGTGGTGAAGGTGTATGGATGTGTGGGTGAAGGTGTATGAGGGTGGGTGAAGGTGTATATGAGGGTGGGTGAAGGTGTATGAGGGTGGGTGGAGGTGTGAGGTGGATGGGTGTGTGGTACTGTATGAGGTTGGGTGAAGGTGTATGAGGGTGGGTGAAGGTGTGAGGTGGATGGGTGTGTGGTGAAGGTGTATGGATGTGTGGGTGAAGGTGTATGAGGGTGGGTTGAGATGTGAGGTGGGTTGAGGTGTGAGGTGGATGGGCGTGTGGTTAAGGTGGATGGGTGTGTGGTGAAGGTGTATGAGGGTGGGTGAAGATGTATGATGGTGGGTTGAGATGTGAGGTGTATTAGGGTGGGTGAAGGTGTATGAGTGTGGGTGGAGGTGTATGAGGGTGGGTGGAGGTGTGAGTTAGATGGGTGTGTGGTGAAGGTGCATGAGGGTGGGTGAAGGTGTGAGGTAGATGGGTGTGTGGTGAAGATGGATGGGTGTGTGGTGAAGGTGTATGAGGGTGGGTTAAGATGTATGAGGGTGGGTTGAGATGTGAGGTGTATTAGGGTGGGTGAAGGTGTATGAGTGTGGGTGGAGGTGTATGAGGGTGGGTGGAGGTGTGAGTTGGATGGGTGTGTGGTGAAGGTGCATGAGGGTGGGTGGAGGTGTGAGGTGGATGGGTGTGTGGTGAAGATGTATGGATGTGTGGGGGTGAAGGTGTATGAGGGTGGGTGAAGGTGTATATGAGGGTGGGTGAAGGTGTATGAGGGTGGGTGGAGGTGTATGAGGGTGGGTGGAGGTGTGAGGTGGATGGAGGTGTGAGGTGGATGGATGTGTGGTGAATGTGTATGAGGGTGGGTGGAGGTGTGAGGTGGATGGAGGTGTGAGGTGGATGGATGTGTGGTGAATGTGTATGAGGGTGGGTGGAGGTGTGAGGTGGATGGATGTGTGGTGAATGTGTATGAGGGTGGGTGGAGGTGGATGGAGGTGTGAGGTGGAGGTGTGAGGTGATGGGTGTGTGGTGAATGTGGATGGGTGTGTGGTGAAGATGTATGAGGGTGGGTGAGGGTGTATGAGGGTGGGTGGAGGTGTGAGGTTGATGGGTATGTGGTGAAGGTGTATGAGGGTGGATGGAGGTGTATGAGGGTGGGTGGAGGTGTGAGTTGGATGGGTGTGTGGTGAAGGTACATGAGGGTGGGTAGAGGTGTGAGGTGGATGGGTGTGTGGTGAAGGTGTATGGATGTGTGGGTGAAGGTGTATGAGGGTGGGTGAAGGTGTATATGAGGGTGGGTGAAGGTGTATGAGGGTGGGTGGAGGTGTGAGGTGGATGGGTGTGTGGTACTGTATGAGGTTGGGTGAAGGTGTATGAGGGTGGGTGAAGGTGTGAGGTGGATGGGTGTGTGGTGAAGGTGTATGGATGTGTGGGTGAAGGTGTATGAGGGTGGGTTGAGATGTGAGGTGGGTGGAGGTGTGAGGTGGATGGGCGTGTGGTTAAGGTGGATGGGTGTGTGGTGAAGGTGTATGAGGGTGGGTGAAGATGTATGATGGTGGGTTGAGATGTGAGGTGTATTAGGGTGGGTGAAGGTGTATGAGTGTGGGTGGAGGTGTATGAGGGTGGGTGGAGGTGTGAGTTAGATGGGTGTGTGGTGAAGGTGCATGAGGGTGGGTGGAGGTGTGAGGTGGATGGGTGTGTGGTGAAGATGGATGGGTGTGTGGTGAAGGTGTATGAGGGTGGGTTAAGATGTATGAGGGTGGGTTGAGATGTGAGGTGTATTAGGGTGGGTGAAGGTGTATGAGTGTGGGTGGAGGTGTATGAGGATGGGTGGAGGTGTGAGTTGGATGGGTGTGTGGTGAAGGTGCATGAGGGTGGGTGGAGGTGTGAGGTGGATGGGTGTGTGGTGAAGATGTATGGATGTGTGGGTGAAGGTGTATGAGGGTGGGTGAAGGTGTATATGAGGGTGGGTGAAGGTGTATGAGGGTGGGTGGAGGTGTATGAGGGTGGGTGGAGGTGTGAGGTGGATGGAGGTGTGAGGTGGATGGATGTGTGGTGAATGTGTATGAGGGTGGGTGGAGGTGTGAGGTGGATGGAGGTGTGAGGTGGATGGATGTGTGGTGAATGTGTATGAGGGTGGGTGGAGGTGTGAGGTGGATGGATGTGTGGTGAATGTGTATGAGGGTGGGTGGAGGTGGATGGAGGTGTGAGGTGGAGGTATGAGGTGATGGGTGTGTGGTGAATGTGGATGGGTGTGTGGTGAAGATGTATGAGGGTGGGTGAGGGTGTATGAGGGTGGGTGGAGGTGTGAGGTGGATGGGTGTGTGGTGAAGGTGTATGAGGGTGGGTGGAGGTGTATGAGGGTGGATGGAGGTGTACGAGGGTGGGTGAAGGTGTATGAGGGTGGGTGAAGGTGTATGAGGGTGGATGGAGGTGTTACGTGGATGGGTGTGTGGTGAAGGTGTATGAGGGTGCATGGGTGGAGGTGTGAGGTGGATGAAGGTGGGAGGTGGAGGTGTGAGGTGGATGGGTGTGTGGTGAATGTGGATGGATGTGTGGTGAAGGTGTGAGGGTGGGTGGAGGTGTATGAGGGTGGGTGAAGGTGTACGAGGGTGGGTGAAGGTGTATGAGGGTGGATGGAAGTGTTACATGGATGGGTGTGTGGTGAAGGTGTATGAGGGTGCATGGGTGGAGGTGTGAGGTGGATGGGTGTGTGGTGAAGGTGTATGAGGGTGGGTGAAGGTGTATAGGGGTGGGTTGATGGGTGTGTGGTACGTGAAGGTTTTTGAGGGTGGGTGAAGATGTGAGGTGGATGGATGTGTGGTGAAGGTAGGTGAAGGTGTGAGGTGGATGGGTATGTGGTCAAGGTGTATGAGTATAGGGTGATCACACTGCCTGTGCACACAGTCTGCCCCATGCACACACACACACACACACACAAACAACAGTCAGTTGGTAGAAATAGCAATTTTCGTAAATTTATTTAAAAAAAACTAAACAATATTTTTAAATTTTTATTTCACATATCTTTCAAGCATACCTTTAAACACACTTCTGTTTAGTTTCATTGTTATAGGCATGTGGGAAATATGTTAATTAATTAATTAGAATATTGTCTTTTCAGCCATGTGTGACATGGGCTGCTGATCGCCCATTGACTGTTATTCTGCGTTTTGAAAATGCACCTCAATGTATAAAACTCGCCTACAAAATGCAATATCCTCATGTGCTTCACTCATTGAATCAATTTGTTGTTTACACTCAAGGTAGCTACAACTGTACTGGGGTCACCAAATTTTGTTTTTCTCTAAAAATCCAGTCCCTGTGGAATGTTATGGCCTGTTGAATAGTATCTAGGAAAATCGTCATAAATCTTTAAATCTGACATTGTTTTAAAAGAAAACTATACAGTGATGTAGCTGAAACTCTACAAATTCTTATCATAATTATGATTGGTTTTTCTGAATAATTTGTGAAACAAATGAGGAAGTAGCTGTAACCGTGATTCAAGTAATTTCCATCCTCATATTTTATTGGCATTACAAAAATAATTGGAATTTAATGTAAATATTTGGTGTAAATATGATCTATAAATATATGATTTTAAAAATGCCAACAAAATGAACAGTTTGACTTTCCTATATATATAATTAGCTGAAATGACCTAATTTGCATATTTGATGAATATTCATAATTTTTTTTTTCTTCTAAAAAAATATATTTCCATACCTGTCTGATATACATAGGTTTCATTGATGTATCATGTTCGGTTTTGATTTGATTACATATGCGCATATTAATTAGGCGGACTTAGTTATTTTCACAAATTTTTCATATCTGCAGATTCGCAAAAATGGCAAAAATGACTTATTTTGTTTGCTTCTGTTTTCAAAACAGTAATAGATATATGAATTTTCTTTTTTGTATTTTTTACCACAAAGTTGATATTTTAGTGTCTGATAATTTAATTTATTATTTGTGTCCGAGAAAAAGATGAATAAAGTTGTCAACTTTGTCGAATTTTTCCATTTTTGAAAATTTGACCATTTCTGGCAGGTTTTTCGGTAATTTTGCGATATCAAAAAAATGGTATAAAATCACAACGCATTGACCGATTTCAATTCTGTTTTTTGTTTTTTGAAGCTTTCATAAAGCTTGATAATTTGCAATCATCAAATAACATGTGTTTGTTGTACTTATTTTTGGTGTGCTATACCTAGTATGAGGGTGGGTGGAGGCGTGAGGTGGATGGGTGTGTGGTGAAGGTGTATGAGGGTGGGTGGAGGCGTGAGGTGGATGGATTGTGGTGAAGGTGTGAGGTGGATGGGTGAAGATGTGAGGTGGATGGGGGTGGGTGGGGGTATATGCGAGTGGGTGAAGGTGTGAGGTGGATAGGTGTGTGGTGAAGGTTTTGGAGGGTGAGTGGAGGTGTGAGGTAAAAGAGGGTGGTGAAGGTGTATGAGGGTGTGAGGTGGATAGGTGTGTGTTGGAGGTGTATGAGGGCTTGTGAAGGGGTACGAGGGTGGATTGGTGTGTGTTGGAGGTGTATGAGGGCCTGTGAAGGGGTACAATTAGGGTGTGAGGTGAATGCGGGTGGATCGGTGTGTGGTGGAGGTGTATGAGGGTTTGCGAAGGTGTACGAGGATGTAGGGTGAA
Source organism: Strongylocentrotus droebachiensis (assembly GCA_035222895.1). Lineage (NCBI taxonomy): Eukaryota > Metazoa > Echinodermata > Echinoidea > Camarodonta > Strongylocentrotidae > Strongylocentrotus > Strongylocentrotus droebachiensis. The sequence continues at coordinate 165,262 of JAVYIG010003948.1, forward strand.
TGAGGGTGGATTGGTGTGTTTTGGAGGTGTATGAGGGTTTAGGAAGGCGTACGAGGGTATAAGGTAAATGAGGGTGGGTGAAGATGTGAGGTGGATGGGTGTGTGGGGAAGGTGTAAGAGGGTGGGTTGATGTGCATGAGGGTTAATGAAGGTGTACGAGGGTATAAGGTAAATGAGGGTGGGTGAAGATGTGAGATGGGTGTGTGGGGAAGGTGTATGAGGGTGGGTTGAGGTGTATGAGGGTTTATGAAGGTGTACGAGGGTGTGTGGTAAATGAGGGTGGGTGAAGGTTTGAGGTGGATGGGTGTGTGGGGAAGATGACGGTTTGTGAAGGTGAATGAGGGTGTGAGGTGAATGAGGGTGGGCGAAGGTGTGTGCATGGTAAAGGATGTATGAGGATACGTGAAGGTGTATAAGGATGTGAGATCGATAAACATAGGGACATGGGGGAAGGTGTATGAGAGTGTGACGTTTGAGGGTGTGATCTGTACGAGGTTGGGTGGTGATGTACGAGGATGTGAGGTAGACGAAGATGAATGAAGGGATTAAGGATGCACTTGCAGAGAATGGGTAAATATACATGGAGTATGATGTGCATGTTGTCAGGTGAAGGTAACATATGCAAGGTGTACCCTTAAAAGGGCCCATGACATCGAAATACAAGTGTATTCCTGTTGGTGTACAGTCCTGGTCGACTTCGGCAAGGATACACACCACTTTCTCAAGTTAGCTCATTGATGACTGACAGATGATGTCACAAGGGGAATGAGATCTGGAGGTTTTGGGGGTGGAGCTTAGCAAGTTTGAAAAACAAATATTTCATAAAAAAATTAAAAATCTATGAAACAAATTCAAAAGTTTTCATATCAAAATATGAGATGTATGCAGGACTGCACACCAACAGGAATACATTTGTATTTCGATGTCATGGGCCCTTTAATCTTACCCCATCCTAAAAGGCAGGGAAAGCTTTCCGGCCCTACCTGTCTTTCTACATCTCCCTGCCCCCTCTCTTTCGCTCTGTCTGTCTATGTCTCTCTCTCTTTCTCCCTTTCTCTCTCCGGCTCCCTTGCGTTCTTTCTTACCTTGTGTCTTAAAGTACTCACTGAGAACATGGGTGTTTACATGAATGCTAGATTGATAGTGCATGTTTAAGTATATAGCAATGAGAATTTCCACATTTTGAATTACGTAGTTTTGAAGTGTAGACGATAATCCAGATATATTTTATTGATACATATTCACAAAATTGTAACCTGTAATTGACAGTTAGCAGATTTGTCTTATATTTGATGGCATTGTTATTCGAACTCAGTTTTAGGAAACTTAGCCCTGGTTTCATCATGATGGGTTTTGTTTTAATGCCGGGGAAAGTAGTAGCGACCTGAATAGGAAGGAAAAGGTGTAACATGTAATATTTTGAGAGATACATTGTGTTTTAGAGGTGATACATGAGATAGGATATACAGAGGAAGTTCCACACAGGCCTGAACGGATCTCGAACTGATCTTTGGGACGATAGCTTGCCCTCTTAACTCTATGACAATACGTACAATACGTGACAGGATACATGACTCTAAAACGAATGTAGAAACTGCATGTACTGTATTGACTGTTAATTAGATACTTTCTAAAACTACATGATTTAGGCTACGTCTCGTCGACCATAGCGTTTTTAGAAACGTAAATAAATCACTGCTTAAAAGAATCTCACCAAAGCTAAATATTCTTTAGGAATAAAATGAATGCTCACACATACGCCATAAAAGTTGAAACCAACATTTTGGAAATTAAAAAGCTATAAATATGCTGAAACCATTTGCAAGATAATAATAGATAATGTGAGATTACGAGAGGGAAAAAAAAACACGCTCCACATTCCTATAAACAGAAAAAGATTCAGACTTCTAATGCAATATGGCAGGCAGTAAAAGGGTAAAATTTGCCTACCTCTCATTTATAAAACTTGGGTGTTGAGCAATTATATATATTCCTAGAATGTGACATTTTTGTTTTTCTACGTTTAATCTTTTAATTTGGTTTAAGTATTAACGGATAAAAACCAAAATAATGAATAGGCAAATGACGTAAGGCCGAGTTATATCAAATTGTGTACCTCACAAAAGAAACAGGCTATTTTTTTGTTCAATTCAATTCAATTTTATTCAGCCAATCATTAAAAACAATTTACAATGACACTGGTACTGGAACAATAATTATAACATGATGACAGGCTATGGACCCCTGAGAAGCAGAGCTTGTAAATGGGGCCCATTAACATAGAATTAAATACAAATACAATAAAAACATGCAATAACAAGCAAAACAAAAAAGAGATACATGTATATTCCTACTTATTACAAAACAATTACAAATATCTTGCAAACACACTCAGCCATACTCACACACACACACACACACACACACAATGCAATGTACTTTAAAGCATATTATAAGAGAGAGAGAGAGAGAGAGAGAGGAAGAAGAAGAAGAGAGTAGAATATTTAAAAGAAAAAGGAAGAAGAAGAAACACATGAAAAATGCGAAATATGAGATTAAAACTTATACTTCTACCCAGTTTTACAAATTAATAAATAGTTCCCTTTTGCACAAAACTTTAAACCTAGACAAAGTTGAACTTGATCTTATATCCTCGTTTAAATCATTCCATTTACTTATTCCCACATTTCTAAATGATTTCAGTGCATGGGTTGTACGTACAGGGGGTTTGTGTAATAACTTTGTTAAAGTCGAAACGAAAGGTATTTATTAAGCATATTCTAAAAGGCATACGATGTTAAATATCTATGTAAAGAAAGATATGTGGATATTCGGGGCCGTTTTTTTTTTTACCATGTTCTAACTATATAAAAACTGGTATTATTTCGATACCACTGAAAATCCCATGGTATCCTGAAACTTAATGTTTGAATGTTATGTTTTACGATTCGTGTTTGAGAAGATTGAAACAGACAAAATGCTATTAAAAAACACACTGGAGAATGTTTTAGAATGGCTTGACGGATGCACAAAACCCGTACATATAAAGAAAAGTATAACAAATATAAAAATTAAAAAACACTTTATGAGTGTTACCCAAACAGGGGGAGGAGTGTGGATCTACATACCACACTGCATCCTACAGGACACTCCATATAGCAACCTATAAAGGAGTGATGTACTATTCAATTGTAAAAGCACTTACGATAATAGGTCCAATAATGTATTTGGTAATTTAGAGTCCCCTATACGCAACAAGGTATTGTAGAGTTATGAACATATTTTGACATCAAATGTGTCTTTTTTCCAGATTGGTCTGTAAAAAGAACCAGTGGGGCTTCTAACTTAACACAATTATCAGGCATGTACTTTTTAAGTACATATATCTGATGATTTAAAAAGCTGATATTTGCTTTTTGACGTACGGGACAATACGATGGACTTACGTTATGATACATTTTTATTATGCTTATATACAGTACTATTTACAACAAGTACACTTCTGTCTCAAATATTTCTTGTTTGAACAATTAAGTACCACGTTAAGGGAGGAATGCGTGATCAGTCTTTCTAACATGATACCGAGTCAGTCAGGAGTTCACCGAGACCGCGGTTAGTTTTCCTGTAAACGAGGACTTTTCCCTCACTGTGAACCACAAGCTTAGAATTGTCCGGGAGAACAAAGTTTGGACTAAACGGAGTTTTCGAACAGTCAACAATTTTCCTTGATCCTGCAGAACGTCCGAACGTCATCACATCGATGGCAAAGTTAAGCGGGGAAACTTGATACATTACATAAAGCGCATCTCCTGACCTGTCTACGGCCATGCTTCTCATGTCCTTGGTGTGAAGATGGACAGTGGAAATGACCACACCGTCTTGGTTGAGGACACATACGTCTTGGCCTTTAGAACACTTGGTGCGAATGGCAATGTTGTTGTTTGCCATTGCATGAACCTCGTATATCGCCTTGTTGGCGACGGTAAGCGATCTCACAATCTCCCCGTTATGTGGGTTGATGACGCAGATGGAAGACTGACCTAGGGCAGAGGCGAGGACGTTCCCATCGCCGTCCACGGAAACTGAAACTCGAGCGCTCGGTGAGAGAACCACGCTAATTGTCCTTATATGCTTCCACGTCTGGTCAAAGATAACGACATCTCCATCACAGGAACCACCTACGATTCGCCCGTCATTAAGAAAACTGCACTTATACATGTCATGAGAATTCTTGCTCTCAATGACTCTCTTCTCCTTGCCATCACGAAAACTTAGCAAATGAACAGAAGCATCGTGGTTATCCTTGATGACTACCTCATTGCTGCTGCTTGACCCTATCATGCAGGAAAACGCCTTTTGACCCACACGGAATTTCCGCTCGACCTCCCACGTCTCCACAGGCATGTTTATCTCTCCTATCCTCTGACCTTCTTCTCTCTCAAAGTTCACCATCTCGGCAACTTGCAAGGCACGATCCGATTCGCTGATATTGATTTTCCCCTCGAACTTGCAACAACATAGTCGGGTAAAGTTGGTGAACTCGCTCATCAGCAGTTCGTCATTATTCATCATTTCTTCTGCCTTTGAGTGGATCTCGACCATGTCTTTGCAGACCTTGTCTGCGTCTTCCATCTGCTTGCCCACTTTCTCGCGAACGACAACGGATCCTTCTTTTAGCTCTCTCATCAGCAATCCGAACCTATCTGTAACTTTCTTTATCTCGTCCGCATATGCCTTCTTCAGACGTCTCTCCTCCTTAGCATAATGCTCTTTTATCTTTGCAACACGGTCTTTGATGACTCTGCTTCTTTCCAGCATCTCTTCTTCCCTATTCTTCCCTTCTTCTATGAGGAAAGTTAACTCTTCTTTGCGATCCACAAATGTATCGACTACGTCCTGCAAACTGCACTCCTTTCGATGTTCCGTCGAGGCACATGTCTCACAAACTAAGACATCATGGGTTGTACAGAACATCTTGGCGGATTCTTGGGGATGCTTCGTACAGGACCACTGTCTCACATAATCTTCCTTGATCAGATATCCGTTTAGTTGTGCACAGTCGTCACATAATTGTTGTCTGACCTCCATCCTGTAGCAGACATGGGCTTTGCCAAAGGCAAGGCAACCCTCACATTTGCTCTCATTTTCAGTTGAAAATCCTGACGCCATATTTACAGATCGTTGTGTCCCTTTCCTTTAGGCAGCTAAAAAGAATAAAAATCAAAGATGTTGCTCAAAATTGTCTTCACCCAGTAGATATGTGTTCGATAAGTGTCTGAATGCATACCTATATGCACCTACTGGCACCACAACCCTGGTCATCTACATGTATACCGCTTGCCCGAAGACAATCAAGTACACTGCTTTGACATCTAGTGCACATAGCACTAGCATCTCTACGAGAATATTGCAACCTGGAAGAAAAGGAAGGACCCTTCCCAAAGATGACAATATGTATCCCATTAAAAAAAAATATCCGAGTCATTAATAGTAATCTTGTAGCCTGGTTTGCAACTTTCTCCAGTTTGCTTTCTGCTCCAAACCCCTTTATCATCATTTGTAGTTATCACGTAACCTCATTAGCGCTATACATTGTTTTAAAAATTAAATATTTGTATTTAAAAATAATACTTCATCTTGAAAGTTGCTTATACTTACTCGTACAGGCTTCTATTAAGGTACATGTGATTCAAAACACGCCTCTCTCGCAGAACCCGTAGAAGAATAATGTAAATAGGAATGTAGTAATCTTGCTACGTTGGTGAATCTGTCAGTGGCGCAACAAGAATAGTCAACTGATATATCTGCAGCAAGTTAACCCGAAATAGGTGATTTCTTCTATGTTGTACAATTATTGTAAAATTTATATTTTTTATTGCCAGTAGAACACCACTAGATGGCGATATTGCTCTGTGTCACAAATTGCTATTCAATCTTGTCAAATGCCCATATTTCACTCACGCAGCTAGAACCATTTGATGGTAGACTAGGGCACTCGTGGCACCCGTATCATATCCTTTTAATGTTACATGGGCTTAATTATTTACGAGCTAAGCCTTGTCATACAATTACGTACATGCAATATTAATATTAATTCATCCAATAGAAATATATCACTGGTATGATGATCAACGAAATATCAGCCTGGTCAGATAGACCTATTCCTCGGTGATATCATACAAAAGAATAAGTGCCTGGTATAAAGTTTAGAATAGCCAATGAGTTATAACTCCTCGGAATAGCAAAGGCACGTAAACCAACTTGCAATTTGTAATCAAGCTTCTAACAATAATATAGCCATTATTACTGAGTGCTCAAACATAAAATAATAACAATATACATTTACGCTTCCCAACCATGTATTTTGTGCAGTAAACGCACAGGCCACTTTTTATTTTAAAAACGCTAAAATAAATGTATGCATTGCACTCCAATCATCATTAGTTTAGCTCTTTGAACACTTTGATTTTCATGTGTGATAATAGCCTACAGAAAATGTAACACTTGACCTGTGATGCAAAGGCTGTAGGTTCGAGCCCCGGCATTAGTTGGCATCATGGTTCATGACTGCGTGGCAGAATTTATTCTGTCGGAGCTGCAATCCACGGTTTTAATTTCCAACGCACTTTAGAAATATTGTTTCCCTATGAATGAAATACTTGGATATTTTATGGCCTTTACAGCGAATACTATATAAACACGGAGTATTTCAATGGAATTTCACTCAATATCGCGTTACAAGTTTAGAGTAAACAAGTCGATGTAGACATGGTAGACATTGATCCCCAATTCCAGTCCAATCAAAAATGAAAGATGATTTTTAGAGAGTGATTATTTATCTACAGAAGGAGCTGATATGAGCGTGTATGGAAAAATATAAATACTTATGCCATACAAAATAACAAGTTTTCAAAGACAAAGGAGACACGGGTACCTCAGTCACCCCCATCCACCCCCCCCCCCCCCCTCCCGCGTCTTTCTCTATATCATAATAGAGAGAATACTCGAGATAGTTGGTCAGCCTAGCATTAAACATTCGGACACTTTGCTCAGTTTTTGTGACATGTTTATGTATCTATTGTAAATTGTCAAGGTATATTTAGAAATTTCAGGTTTTATTTCGAAACTGACATCAGGTGGTGCAGGCATATTTACTGCAATACAAGATAGCAAAGAAAAAGAACCGCCTGCCCAACCCCTTAAAAGAGTACGCCGGACCTATTGTCAGCTTAGACATTGAACCCTCGAACAACATTTGCATTTGCTCATCCCCCACCCCCTCACCCCTCTTATGACAAAAGAGAGCGAATTATGCTCATGTATCTATAATTGTAAGGTATATGGTGAACTTTCAGGTTTTATTTAGAAGATGACATCAGATGGCGCAGGCGTACTGCTACGGTTGTCCCTGGAACAGGAAGCTCCTGTTCCTCTTACAGCGGAAGACTAGATCACAAAGTTTGCTTCTCATGCTATTAGTAATAACCAATGTTTAAAGGCAAACACAGAAAGTGGTCAGACTCTTCTATAATTATGATGACCTACGTATTTTTTGTTCATGGAAACATTGAAATACCTAGAACGGCCTTTAAAAAAAAACTCTAAATCTAAACTTAAAACATAGTTATTGCAATATAACACGAGACGAGACGAGCCTTTCCATGTGAAAAGAAGTCATACAAATAACGAATCTTTGAATAGACAGATTCCTTTGTATATTAATATCACTATCATGATTATGATTTTAATATCACCATGTATTAGGAATCTTGGTATCGTTCTCATCGCGCCTCTAAACAAACAAACCGACAAACATACATACAAACAATACTTCATCAAAATCAAGTATCATATAAGGCAACATGTTAGTTTGATTCAGGTGAAGACTTTAATTTTGCGGTACACGAGAGTCGTGTCAGTTGGCTACATATTTGAACCCAACAGCCTGTCATTAACTCGAAAAGTGCATAGCACAAAATGTACGTAGTATATACGTGATAATAAAGTAAGGGTATGAGGAGTTTGAGCTCATCTTTGATGCTTGGATCGACTAGATACATGTCATACCAGAATGTCGTGCATACTAGTATCTTTTGCAGAAATCCCACTGAGTTTTGTCTTAAACTAGGTTGATATAATAAGATTTTAAACAACTTAACAATGAGCATAATGAGAACCTTTATGAAAATGATGGAAATGAAAAGCCTATACATCATTATCATACAGCATGACATAAACAATCAAATATGAACATTTCGTAGATAAGGAGACACGAAACGAAGGACTATAAGAAAATGAAATGAAATAACATGCCTTTCATGAATATAATATATCGAAATATATCAAAGTCTCTTACACTACATGGATAAATGAAACAAATATAAGTATGTACAAATTCACACCATATATACAGAGATATCTTGTATTATTGCTCATTGTATTACATTACATTGTGTTCCAGCACATTTCATGCAACAGGTTTAGTTAATCAGATCTCATGTGGAATCTTATTTGCTTCATCAAAGACATTGATCCATTCCCATTAATAACAAATTGCCAGTAGAGGAAAGGCATAGTAAAAGTGTGGTGCATCTGTTAATATTGTAGATAATAACAATATTATGAATAATAATAACAATAATGATATTAATGATAATGATATTATCAAATATGATAATACAATAATAATTGTAATGATAATAATAACGATAATAATGTTGATGATAATAAAAAGAATGCTCCCATCTCACATGTTGCAACCGTAAGCCTACTGTATACGTATTGGATTGGTTGACAGTCTGACAGTTTTTGACATCTATAAAGGTAGTTTGTTCCAAAGTTCTTGCCAAAGGCTGCTAGTGATGTACAGCCATAACTATCTGAAAACTTGAACATGAAATACAATTGATAATTGAATTAAATATGTCTTTCTAGTAAACATGTTCATAACTTATGCTATCAATTATATTACGTGTTTTCAGCTACATTATGATATTCTAAATATTAATATCCAGAACAATAACGGTGACCCGACGTGTAAGTAGAATTGTCTGAAAGGTGCATCAGATTTGTAAAGTGTAAAGAAGCTTATTCCCCATAACTTGTCTGTCATTCATTAACAATACAATAAACTATTTTACTCACAGTTTGATTGTTTTCAAAAATACTTTACATGCATTCTTGTTACATCTTCAAGCGGAGATGATGCTTAATAGTCTGACCAATCGTGCACTAGTCATTAATATATTGATATTGATATCGATATTGATATAATATGGATATAATGAAGAGAGAATAAGCTACCATATCTTTTCAACGTTACAACTGTAGGAGGCGGATCGAGATGTTATTTCCACAAATACTGTTTCAACAAATTTTCATCTAATAGGCTGGGCTTGGTTGTTAAAACAGTTCCTTCTTTCAGTTTAATCTCAGCGAGAAGTTGATGTAATCCTCTTGTGGTCTTTCTGAAGGTGAGTAACTTTCCATCGGTGTAGATGACCATTCTGTCAGGTCTAGGAATGGCGTAGCTTGGACTGCAGAACGATGGCTCACATTCAGCAACTCGTTCTGCAACAAACTCAGCTGAGGTGGACAACACACAGACCTTGTAATCGGAGTGGTGACGATCCCAAGAGAGAAGGTAGATCAAATCGTGTCCGCGGTCGACAACAAGGCTTTTGATTCCCTCGCCGTGACAGTGCTTGGAAGCAAGGATCTCGCCCGATTCATCCAAGACAGTCACGTCGATGCCTTCGACGCACTCGTTAAGGACCACGATTTGTCCCGATGCGAGAGCACACATGTCATATATCGGAGTCTTTTTCACGATGGATCTAACTAGTTTACCGTCAGCAGGGTCGTAGATCCGATCGTTCCAGAGCCGATGGCGTTGGCGAGGATCAAACCATCTTTGTTCACAGCAACGCATACAGAAGAACTTTCAGCTACTCTGATGACTGTGATTGCTTTCCAAGCGCGATCACAAATGATGACCTCTCCATCATTGGATCCACATACGATTCTACGACGTACGTCCTTCAGTGGCACACATCGCCATAAGTCGTATGGACTGTTACTTTTGATCACCTTTTTCTTTGTTTTAGCCTCTAGATTGACGATATAGATAGAGTGCTTTTCATTGTCTTTATGACTACCTCAGTCCCACTGATCGCACCCATCATGTAGGACAGTTTTCCGATTTCTGGGTTGTATTCATCATTTCGGACCCAGGTTTCGACTGGAGCCTCAATGGTTCCGATCACATGACTATCAGTTTCCGTAAAGGACACCTTTTGGGCCACACCCATAACCCTCTTCATAACAACCTTCACGTTGATATCTGGATTACTCTGGTTTGTCAAACATGTCAGGGAGTTATTGATCTCCTGAAAGTCCCTCATCAGATCGCTCTTGTTCGTCAACAGTTCTTCAGCCCGTGTCCGCATCTCAACCAGGTCTTTGCATTTCTTCTCAGGTTGATCCCGAAGGCATTCGGTCATGTCACGAAGCCTGGTGGATACCTCCTTCAGTTTTCGCTGATGAACTCCGAATGATTCTTTGAGCTTCTTCTCTTCTCTTTCATAAGCCAGTCTCAGTTTCTCCTCCTCCCTTGCAAAATGCTGCTCTAGTCCCCCAAGTTCCTCATCTACTGATTTAATCTGATGGCTGAACGTTCTTCATTTGTCTTACTCGCCTCGATCAAACGAACCAAGTCATCTTTCCTATCATTCAGAGTGTCCTCTAGTTCTCCAAGGGTACATGATGACTTGTGTATGGTGATCGCGCATGCCTCGCAGATAGGGACGTCGTGAGTCAAGCAGAAGATCTTGGCCTTGTCCGTTATGTGTTTCTGGCAGAACCACTCGGCGGTATTGATGGAACCCTGTTTATCATGGGCGCAGCCATCACAAAGCTTCTGTCTTACTTCTACTCGGTATGACACGTGAGCTGTGTCCTCGGTGCAGCATCCCTCACAATTAGTATCATCTGCAGAAATTGAAAAGCCTGATGCCATGTTGCTGTTTACTATCGGTCCTGCATGTAGGTAAAATAAAGTGAACGAAATTATGTAAGCTATGCGGCTTGGACGAAGTTCATTCAATCTGACCGGCAACAAAAACAACATCAACAACCACAAAAAAGCAACGAAGTAAGAAGCAACGATACAAAAACTCGAAACAAAGCAAGAAGACCCCCCCCCCCCCAAGAAAAAAGAAATAATTCCCCAAAATTTAAAAGTGGAACATACCATAATATGAACTGGTATTTACTCAAACGGGTGATCCTAATTCGTAATCTCCCGCGACAATAATATTGCTTCATAAGTAGGCCAATCGTGTTGGGTCCACGGTTGAAGTAAGGTTAGGGTCGGAAATTAACCGCGAACAACACATTATTCTCTTACAAGTATGTTTCGTTCAACCCTTACTGAGCTGACTCATTACCAAAAATGATGGAAAGTACTGCTCGAAAGGACGCAGTGTATTAGAAAAATAGAACAGAACGTCTATGCGAACAACATTTGTAATTTTCACATGTATATATTAATGGATCCCGATTTCAGAAGAAAAAAAATAAAACAAAGTTCATGCGTATAACGATTCATGCCTCTAACTCGTTAAAGGATAAGCTCAAAAGAAATGTTACATTCACGAACATATATATATGAAATAAAGTAACAGTGATGGGATGCACATGAACTCAAGTTTCATTGTTCAGGTAA